>CM053788.1:19905000-20110000 GCA_028749045.1 Cupressus sempervirens
TAAATATTATTATACCATATGAATCCTTATAAGGAGTGATTTTCCACATATGATAAATATGATCAAGGAGAAATCTACCTTAACAATAACTATTTATATCTTATTGTTCGAACAAGTAATATTTAGGTGGGTTTTTGTTATGACAAAATAAATTTTATTACAAGTGTTTTGCATGTCCTACCTTTAGGAAGAAATTTAATTTATATTTATATGTTGAATGATATGGGATTAGATACATGACATTGTACAAGCATAATTGCAGATTAGTAAGAGGAAACTTGGTGGTAGTAAGGAGGACAAGGAAGGGGTCTCTATTTTAGCTTGAAGCCATTATTGTTGTTAAAATAAATATTTGTATCTTGTGGAGTCATAAATTAGGCCACATTAGTGAGAATTATTTAAAAATAATCTTGAATAAAATTTTGTTTTGAATAATGATTATTTCCTATTATGGACTAATTTCTAGCACCCTCCATATTTGAAACATGGACATATATAATTTCATGGATCTACTATCTTTGGCATTTGTATTATGCACTAATAGTTCAAATTTTTAATTTAAAAATAAATATTTTATAACAATTGGTATTAAAGTTGTATTGTAAGTTGAATCTTCTCGAGGGACATTAGGTGGTTAGGTGGGGATTATTGGACTAATTGCCAAGATTCTTCTTCAATATTTTGGCATTCCTAATCGATTTATCTTTGGTTTTTGTATCAGGCATTGATAGGTCAATCTTTAGTACTATGGGAATTTTTTTTAGAAACATCCCATTCTAATAGAAAAATGAGTTTGGGGAATCTTGTATGTCTAGTATACCAAATAGAAAATCAATTTCTTTGTGAAGTAATAAATCTAAGAGTAAATTGGAAATTATTCATGTATATGTTTTTAGACACATTTGGGTATTGAATTAATCAAAAGATCTAAAGATTTTGTATCTATCATTGATGATGTTTCTAGATACACCTAGTTATATTTCATAAGGTATAAATATGGATTTTTCACTAATATTTGTAGATTTTAAGGCATTAGTTGAAAATATTTTTTCTTTTCTAAATTTAAATTACTAAGATTTGATAAATGAGAGGAATACTATTATAAGGAATTTTATTAAGCATGCAAAAATTGTTAGACATAAACTAATTTTTATTTTCCTTAATAAAATGGTGTGGTAGAAAGGATGACTAAAAAAATAATACAAATAGGATTTAGAAGTATGTAAATAGTTCACAACTTGAGATAAGTTTTTGAACTTAGAAGTTGTACAATTATTCTAGAGAAGGGCCCCTACCTCTATAGCTAGCCTTATAATAGTAGCCCCCCCACCCCTCTATAATAGCTATACTGATTGGTTCACTTGATCCCAAAACTCATGAATGTGTGCATGTAGTGAGTGCCCAGGGCTAGGGTTCAATCCAATCATTTTCATAGTCTTGGTATGCTTCTAAGTTGCTACGTATATATCCTTGCAAGGCTCTTGAAATACCATGTTATAAAGTGTTGGTAAGAACCCTTCTCTTTCACAGTCAAGGTTATTTGGATGTAAGGTTTGTATTCATGTGACTGAAAAATGAACTAAGTTGAATCTAAAAGATGAAAAGTGCATTTTAAGAATATTATCTTTTAAAGAGATGTTTTATTGTGTTAATTTTTATTATTATCTTGGATAACCAAAAAATATTGAGGAAAAGAGAGTGGATTTTTAAATCAAGCACGAAAGTTAATCTAAGGAAGAATAGAGAGATGTATATGAGGGTGACAACCAAGAAGACAATGATGTGGGTTTAGAGGTAGTTAATGATCAAAATGATTAATAGGGAGACTTTGAACAAGATCAAGATCGAAAATATCCCCATATTTATATTCTCAAAAGATCTAGAAGACAATAAATTTCAATCAATAGGTATAACCCAACAAATTTATGATGTTTATTTTCTTTATTAAGTATTGATGTTGAATCTCAATCACATAGGGAATACATTTTGGAAGTTTATTATGATTCTTTGAAATAAACCATGTTAGAGGATATGACGACATTAGAATCAATTAATATTTAGGATATTGTTCATTTTCATAAGGAAAATCCATTGGTGTTCAAAAAATAAATTTGGAGCTCAAATAATTCTTTGTAAAAGTAAAAATTTAGGCTAGTGGCCTTACATGTTAATATTTAATAATTTTAAATGTATGCAATTTTTGCATTAGACCACTTATTTAAGTAGGTTTATGTCTATCCCTGATAGAGAGAATTTAAATCATCTTAAGAGGGTATTTAAGTATTTTATAGGAACTTATAAGTAATTTTTAGAATATCCAAGGATTGATAATATGGATAAAATAATGGATTTATCGATGCAAATAGGCCAAGTGACTTGGATATTCAATGGGCCACTAATAAGTATGTATTAAATTCATATAGCAAAAAAGTGAGTTGGATGAGTAAAATAAAGGATGCAATTTCTTTATACTCCAATAAAGAAGAGTATATGATCAATTCCACCTACTTATCTAAGGAGGCGTTTTGGTTATAAATTTTATATACAAATATTGGTTTTTAGTGCAAGGTTATTAAAATAAAGTATGTTAATTATAATGCAATCTAAGAATCTTATGTATCATGCATCAACTAAGAATGTGCATTCATGATGATTATTTAATGTTCTGGTTGAAAATAGGTAAATTAAGTTGAAGAAAATTAACACTAAAAGGAATGTTACATTTATGCAAATATCAAACTCATGAGAAAAAAATTTACATGGTTAAAGAAGGTAATGAGAAGTGTTACTTTTAGATAGTTAATTCTTTATGTGCTCCTATACATGTGTATTTACAATGTATGATGTTAAATGGAAGAATTTTGGTCTTTTATGTGTCATCAGCATTTGTAAATCCATGTAATTAATTGTTCCTTGAATATTGTTATAAAAATGACCCATTAAGGATGGATGGTTTCATTGACAAAGGTAATTAATTTTTTATTAATATGGTAAATATATTGATGTTGATCTTGCTAACTATTTATTTACTAATAGGGATTCATTGAGTTACATTTCACTAGACATGTGCCACTCTAATGATAAAATGGTGAAGCTACTTAGTTTTGACACCCACCTTGGGAATCACCTATTTTTAGGGATTATGAAAACTATGATTGGATATTGTATAACCATGATATAGTATGACACCATATTAAAAAAATATTCCTTCGATATGCACCCATGTATGAGATATTCCTTATGAAAAATGTAAGTGGCCATTTTTAATGGAATTGATGATTCCAAGGAAGTTGGCGTGGGATATATCAATTAAAATTATGGTAAGTTGGTTTTTGATACAATGGCCATTTACCACTCCCAAGACCTTCTATATATTGGGAAATTACACCAAAACATTGATCAATTAAGTAGCCACATGCAAAAAAAACTTAAAAAAATTCACAACCTATATGAGTTATTTGAATTTCAAAACACTTTTGGTATGGTAAAATTGTGCCTCAAATAAGGAATAAAAAAATAAAAATAAAAAACCTCAAAAACTCGTGTAGGTTATGAAGAAAAAGAGTATTAAAAAATGTGTTAAATCTTATTTTCTCATTACTCATGCAAGTTTGATAGCACTAAAACTTATGGATTTATTTCTACATAGATTGCACAAGTTATGTATAAGTAGGAAACAAGGAAGGAAGGAGGGAGAGAGGGAGGGAGAGAGCCGGAGAGAGAGAGAGAGAGAGAGAGAGAGAGAGAGAGAGAGAGAGAGAGAGAGAGAGAGAGAGAGAGAGAGAGAGAGAGAGAGAGAGAGAGAACTCAAGAAGGTAAATTAAGGCTCAAATGAGAGATAGACGTTGATGGGGGAAGAAATATTAGAGAAATAGGAAATGAGAATAGTCATGCATGTAGACATACATATATCTATGTGAATATATGTATATAGAATTGTATATCTACATACATACAAACATAAACACATATTATATATATATATCTAAATATGTATGTATCCATAGTGTATTCTCAATTTAAAAGCACGTGTTTTTATGTCTTTATAACCTGCATGAGTTATGAATAATTTGGAAATGCACTTTTTGTTTTTCCAAATCCCAAATGCATTATTTCTCACATTGAAACTCATATGGGTTTTGGCTTGGTAAGAGAGTTGGAAAATGACTCTAAGGCATGGAAGCCCATTTTCCCTCCATTTTTGTCCCTTTAAATGTTTTTTAATCTTCCAACATGATTTGTTGACCCTATCATCATAAATTTTAAAAATGATTAACTAAGTATCTAAAAAATTACCACTATAATCTCATAGGTCTTCTAAGATATAATATGACTAACTGAGTATCTAAAAAATTACCATTATAATCTCATAGGTCTTGTAAGATATAATTTATATTATTTTTGGACAACATTAGAAGAGTAAACTTTCATTTTCTTTACCAGTGTCTTCAACGGTCCTCACAGATATATGTTTGTCATTTTTTTTAAATAACTTTGGATATACTTGACTAAATTCAAAATAAATTACATATTACTATTCTACTAGATTTTATACACTTTAGAATAAAGAAGTTTTCATTTTTTATTATTTTGATGCCAAGAACCAAATTTTTAGGATGCAGTCACTTAAAAAATCATTACAAAATACTCCAAATATTTTTTTTAGAAATACACAACTTCTATATCCCACTCTTACCTATCATCCTACAAAATGATTTTGTAAACTACTAAATCTAACTATATATTTTGTGAAGCATACAAAAATAACTATGTTATGATTTTCTAGAAAAATAAGAGATAACTCTTTCATGTGTAAGAGGCTTGACCCTATTAATCTTATCCATTTTTATAAAACTCAAGTAGTTTTGAAACTAGCTTTAAAGTACTGCACGTTTTTATCGGTAAGAGGCTGAATTACTTATTATGTGTTGTGGTTAATTATTATTATTTATTAATCTCGAGTAGATTCGAAACAAAGACCTCCTAGATAAGAGGTTTACAATTTATTTTTGTGTTGTAGGCTCTTTCCTGAAGCACTATAATTTTTATTCTTTACACAACTCCTAGTTTTGAGTGCACAACCCTCAAACGTTGCTTTGAAGTTTAGGTTTACCTTATTTTAGGAAAAAAAAAGAAAAGTGGCCACCTTTACCCCTAGCTTTGCACACCATCTTGGTGCACTTACCCTATTGGGGATGTGTGTTAACCTGGTAAGGTAAATCTTGTTAAAAATTATTTTGTAGGGGTTATGTTGTGAGATTTAGTGCTTCAGAGGATTTTAGAGTGTTGTATTGTAATCATTCATCTCCTCTTGGTGGAGTTTTTTCCTAATATGTTTTCTTCATGTAATCATTCATTTTGATGTGTTCACTTCTATGTGATGTTGTCCTTTTGTTAGATTCAATTTACAATTGATCCAGACCTTCCTAAATTATTTTCAACCTTTTCTTATCTAACAATACTAGGGACTCATTGCTGGTCTACCTAATTGTTCTCATGATTTTGAAATCTACATTAGCAAAATATGCCTATCCTAGTACCTTTTATACTAAAATATGTGGTTTTTTTTGTAAGATCTAGTAATACATGAAATAAGCTAAATTATTGTAACTAAAAAAATTGTAAATAGATTATTTATGTTATTTTGATTACATACTTGAAAATATGATGAAAGTCACATATGCTAAAGTACATGCAATGTTTATGATACGAGTCAGTAGGGTTGAGTGTGAACTATATCCTTAATAAATCTTGTAATAAGTCTAAGAGAAATAAAGTTGAGAAAAATTTATGACTTATTTGTACATTACATTTTTTCCATTAAATGCAAGCACACAATTTCTATTAAAATTTATATCACCATTACATTTCCCATATTGTACATTTCCCTTGATGATATTATCAATCCATGTGATTACACAATATATTCAAGTCACTTATTAAATTCTAAACTTATACATTTTTATATATATTCATATATGCTTGCATGATAATATAATCGCATTCTTAAATTACACTTATTTTTTATTAGCTATTCTCCTTAATGTAACTATTATGTACTTTTTATTTTTATTATTTAAATTTTTTTGTCGCCCATGGTATCCTTACTATCTAGCTTAGCACTTAGTTTGGGGTGAGCTAAGGTGAGACTAGTCCTTGGAG
This sequence comes from Cupressus sempervirens, assembly GCA_028749045.1. NCBI lineage: Eukaryota > Viridiplantae > Streptophyta > Pinopsida > Cupressales > Cupressaceae > Cupressus > Cupressus sempervirens. The sequence goes on from CM053788.1 coordinate 19,911,163, forward strand.
ATGGACCAAGAAGCCTGCAACTTAGGCCCATTGGGAGGACCGACTGTTAGAATGTGAGGTTGATGGTTGTCATTAATGTCAATATTCTTATCTCAACCTATGGTGTGTCAATAAATATGTACCGAGATCTTGGTGTTTATGTTGTGTAGATCAGTTGGTTTCATATTGTATATCTTGCTTCACCAATTGCCTAGATTGGGTGATGTGTCTTATCATTGGTTGAACATTAATTATTTTTATCATTTTGTACCTCAGTGATGTTGTGCATCATTCTAGTGGATTGTATTTTTGGATCGAACCTTTGTGATGTGTATGGTTCAATTTCAGTCCCAGTAATTATTCTTAGTATGTCTAATTTCAACTGTTGGTACTGATGATCATAGTAGCATATTGTTATGATCAAGGATAATTGTGTTTCTCAAGGTGGTGTGTCCTATTTCAAAACTATTTAAGGTAATATATTTTTGGTGTGCATCTAATATATATAGAGACGATTAGTTCAAGAGTGATGCATGCAAGTTCATGAATTCAAGATTTTTTATTTCAATTCATGTGATCTTTTTTCTTAGATGCAAGTTATAACGAGTTCATACTTTTAACTTACTCATTTAGTTGATTTCATAAGATGTAGACAATTGTAGACTAGAATTGTAGAGAGATGACAGTTTTATTCTATTGTAGTTCATACTTAATATTTTATGTACTAGCTATAATCCTATTGGAAGTGAGCCTTATTCTATTAATAGTGAGCCTTTTTGTATTTCTAGGATATGGCTATCATGGTAGTTAAGCCTACAAGCAAAGCATTTTCATATTGCAATAAACATTTCAAGTGGTTAGCCTTGTTGTACAAAATCACCTTAGTTGGTGTCATCTAAATCGATGTTTTTTTATTTTATGAGAATTAGCTTCTCTGTAGTTTTCCCAATTTGGGGTTTCCATGTAAATCATGTCATTTATTGTGTTGGTTTTTTTATGTGTTCATACTTATCTTTACTATTGTGACTTACTATGCTATAACCAACAAATCTTACGTGGTGTTTATTTATTATTAAGCACAAACCAACATATCTAAAGTTTTAACAACTATGTGGGAATAATTGATTCAGCCTCTTCTCAATAATTTGGCATGTTCAACACCCATGCCTTAGAGTCAAATGCATGCTAACACATGGGTAGAAAAGCCACGACCCAGTCCAATCTTCTACTTGTTTAGGCTTAACTATTATGTATGTTATGTGGATTGAAAAAAAATATTAAGATGGGGCATAAGTTGGTCCTCTGATACTACTTTATTAGATGCAAAAATAGAAAAAATATTTATAGAGACTGATCTTGTGGAGATAACACACATGAGGTGAATACACATGATCATACCCTCACATTGTCCATTATTAGAGATATCCTTGAGTGTTTGAATATTTTATTTACATGCATGTTCGCAACTCAAGTATATTTTGAGATGCATTATCATTTTAATAGGATTCACATGCAACAAATCAAAGTAGTGAAAAAACATAGTGGTGAAGCATTCACACCCATGTCATCTCCTATTCATTTTTATATTTATTTGAGGTAATATATTGAAACATATATAGTTAGTAATAAGTAACATGATGTAATGGGAAGGTAGGCCCTTTTCTCTATCCTTGTCACACATTTATACTCATCACATTTTATTACTCATTTGGCCCTACCTTACATGTAGACACATACATATACATTTTATCCATTCATTTATTTATATAACTCTCATGCTTGCACTTGTTCTTGCAAACACATTTTTCACTATGAATTTAACCTATTAGATCTTTTTGTATCAAGACAAGTTGGTGATCATGGTGTTATATTATGGTCACAAATTCATCTTTCCCTAATTCAATACTACAATTTGTAATTTGGGTGAGAATCACCTTCACCCTCCTACCTTGAGCCAATGAAACAAACCAAATTTAATGCAATTTGATATGCTAGGTGGTATTACTTAAAGACATTCAATCTATTCATTCTATTCATATGTCCACTAAAGTGTTCATCAAGTAGAGAAAATTGAAGTAATCAAAAGTGACACATATTGATTTAGTACAATGAAAAGAAGTACAAAATGTATATGACTTGTGTGTATCTTCAATTTGTCGCATATGTAGGAATTGATTGAGGAAAAGTATCCTTGGGTACACAACAACTTAACATATGTACTTTTAAATATCGCTTGTTCCCTTTAAAATAGTAGAAATATACTTAGTTGGACATAAGTTTTAAAAGTTTTTATTTTCTAAATTATTACAATATTAGTCTAAACAATAGAAAACATATCTAACTCACACATCTATTTCCATCTAAACATTAACTAAAACTATAGAAAACGCTAAAAAAAAATGTCATTTTATTTCCTCGAGCATTGATAGGTTTATGTTAACTATAAAGGTGGTGTCATGCCTAAGTTGCAAGGATCGGTTCTATTTTAATCATGTATTAAGGCAGGTTTTGGTTTAACATCTTATATTGATTAAGAGTCTGCCATGGAGCTTATTCAATTATTCAATTGACGCAAGTTTGCTGGACCATTTGGCACAAATACAATAGCTATCATTGTTGGCTAAAATGTAAAGACCTAAACCTGAATAACACATATTATTATAATCCAATGTAGTTAAATTATCATAACATCTTTGTGTCACCCTACGATTGAGAGCGTTTTGTGTATTTTGTTTTCCTCGTTTACTTTGGAGACAAATTGGAATCAACCCGGAAAACCAGATAAACCCTAGAATAGAAAATATCATCTTTTCCCAATCTAAGCTCGCTTTGTCGGTGTGTTTCTAGATTGGAATAGGGTTTTAATTTTCTTTTTTCCTTTTTTAAGGAAGCTGCATGTCTGATAAAAAAATCAGACATGTCTGAAAAGAATAGATTCCCAGAAGCCCAGAGGAAGCGGAAGAGAAACTACAATTGCATGTCTGATATGAAATAAATCTGAAAAAAGATTAATAGAACAGCATAAGATCTGCCAAAAAAAAGCCCATCTAGCAAGTTATGCAAAATATATTTCTTGTTCTTGATTTTTATGCTTCTTTTGCCCTTTTTAGTTTGTGAATTTGATGTATTTCTGCTGAATTAATTGAAAAATCTTATTTTCGAATTTGGGTATGAATGGGAATGTTGTTTCTGAAAATGGGTTTTAATGGATAATCCTGCATGTTTCTATAATCATAACAATTCCTGAGCCATATTTGTTTTGTTTGCCCTGCATGAAATTGAATGATTTCAATTGATAGCGATGTGATTTGAACTTTTTCATGCAAATTTTTTAATTTTCTGAGATCCCGCCAACCTTTTTAAATAGATTTTTGGCTGACCATTTGGTTCGATTTTATGTTAAAAATATGGATCATGATTTCATGTTTTTATATAAAATGGCTAAGACCACTGAAACATCTTTATTCTTGGAAGGTTGTATTTTCACTCATCATAGTCTAGAAAATCATCAATCTTATCTCACACAACAATAAGATTTTTCCCTAACTAATCAAAATGAAATGTAGAAGATAAACTAGTCAAATTTATGAACAATGGAAAAAAAATCCAAGCTGTAGGTATCCAATTACAGAGAAATTCAAACGCATTGAAAAATACTTAAAATTGATCTGAAAACATTATTATTTTGGATCCCTTATTTCTTCTTTTCTACATTCACGAGTTGGTTGTCTTCTGTTTTGTTTTTTATGTTCATTTCTGCTCAATTTTGAGAAACTCTTTTGCAAACTTTATTATATCTGCATAAAAAACTCTGAGGAGTTTTAGGTTAAATCTGATATTTGGTAACAGGAAATTGTATTAGGGAAGCTGTAATGTGTGAAATGGCTATTCAGATCATCACCCAAAAATTTTGAATGAAAAGACAGTTTCATTCAAATGATGTTTATTACGATTTTTTTTAAATTTATTTTTGTTTGGATCAACTTTTATGAATTCTATCACAATTTGGAGACACATTTTTTGGTTCTTTAATTAAGATATTAGATCCATATTTTATAATCTATCATCAGAATCTATTGAAATTTCACATTCAATAAGAATACAACTACCAAATTGATTGAACAAATCATTATTTCTAGGTGTTGCAGGAGTTAAACAGAAAAATGGTACAACATCTATCTCAGTTCCATCCTATTTTCAACTTGAAATGATATAATGTTTTATTTTAGAAAGTAATGGATAATAATCGATTCTTTAAATAATATGTTCGAAAACGGTAGCCAGTTTTAGATTATATGTTTTTCTTGATTGCCAACTTTCAAACTTTATTCTGTAAAATCATCATCCTTTACCTTTTAATTAAAATGATCTAGACATCTATGCAATATGCATTTTCTTCTAGAACAATCAAATGTTACATTTTTATTTTAAGATTATTATTGTAGTTGACTGCATATTTTTTAATACAATTATCTAAGTATTTAATTAATTTAAAAACTATATTCTAATCATCTATATCAAGTTGTATAAATGAGATTTTTTTTTTTTCTAAAACACTTTTTCTGTTATGATATATATTTTTCGAAGATACGAAGTTTTTACAGTTCACGTTTTGGAAGAATAAAATATACTACACTTATAGTTTTTTTAAAAAAAGTATTGTTATGATAAAAAAAAATACAAAAAGTGTATAGTTTCCCCTATTTAAATATACACTTCTTTCTAATTATTAGATTGAAAAGAAAGGTACAAAGTCTAGAGTTTCAAGATCTCAATCATATTCTAGTTATAAACATATATTTTTAAACAGTAGCCAGTTTTTATTTTACTATTTTATTTTATTTATAGATAACGAGTCAAAGTCTAGATTAATTATTAGTATACTAATTTATTAGATGCAAAAATAGAAAAATATATATAGAGAGTAATATTTTGGAGATAAGATACATGAGGTGAAAACACATGATCATTACCTCACATGGTCCATTACTAAGACATCCTTGAGTGTTTCAATAGTTTCTTTACATACATATTTGGTACTTGTACATTTTGAGATGCATTATCATTTTAGGATTCATGTGCAACTCAAAGTAGTGAAAAAAATATAATAGTGAAACATTCATATCCATGTCATCTCCCATTCATTTATTTATTTATTTTGAGGTAATACCTTGAAACATGTGTAGTTATTAATCTAAATAACATGATATTGTAAGAAGCTCGACTTATTTTTCTATCCTCATCACCCATTTATACTTATCACATTTTATTATCACTTGGCCTTATCTTACGTGTAGACAAATACATATACATTTTATTCATTCATTTATTTGTCACTCTCATTATTGTACTTTTCCTTACAAACAAATTTTCCACTATGATCTTAGCTCATCTTTTTGTACTTGTACCTGTTGATGGTCATGTGGTTATCTTTATGGCCACAGGTTCATCTTTCCCAATTCAATACTAGAATTTTAAATTTGGTTGAGAAACTCCTTCACCCTCTTACCTTGAGCCAATGAAACACACTATGTTTCATGCAATTTGATCCAGTAGGTTCTATTATTTTAAAGATATTTAATATAAATTTTTTATAAGTTTTTCTAATTAAGTACAATAAAGTGTTTGTCTTAGAGAGCGTTGAAGTAATCAAAAGTGACACATTTTGATTTAGTGCAATGAAAAAGAGTACACAATGTATACGACTTGTATGTATCTTCAATTTGTTTGACATGTCTAGGGGTTGATTAAAGAAAATTGCTTGTGTCTTCAAACACAACTTAGCAAAGATACTTTTAAATATCACTTGTCCCCTTTAAATTAGTAGAAATATGCTTAGTGTGACATTAATTTCAAGACTTTTTATTACATAAATGTCATTCTAAATAATGTAGTTATGATTGAACTTGTATGAACATCACCTTTATATTAACTCACACCATTCTCTTGAAGTCTAAATCTACTTCGATATATCTTTGATGGGGACACAACCCAACAACAGAATAGACACAATAGAAAGGGGGAATTATATTAAATGAGAAAATAAGCTAGTACAAACAGTGCAGAGAAAACAAACTTCAAAACATGCCCTACGGGCTTACAATAGCATAAATCTGGAGAATATTTCTCCTTTTAGCACCTTCCCTCAAGCTCCTCTTCGAACTGCCTTTTACAATGCCAGAAATCCCCTTAAATAGACCCCGGAGGGTTAAGGACTAGGAGTACATTCTAGAAAGTGCTAGTAGGCATCCACCGACAAAATAGAAGGTTTCAGAAGCTGCGTTAGAAGTCGGTGCAAATCTAGAAGAATCCAGAAACGGTAGCCGAACTTTCGGGAGGCATAACTTTTGAACCGTAGCTCCGATTGACGAACCGTTTACATTTTCAGAAAGCTCTCAAAGCGCTCTATAGCCCTATGGACAAGCTTCGCTTGTCCCCCATTTTTTGACCCTTTTCGAGGTCATTTAATGCCCCAAACCTGACTTTGAAGCATTCTTAGGAGGTCTCCAAAACCCGAAAAACTGCAATAACTTTCAAACCGTGGGGCCTTTTGACCTGATTCTTTTTCTGGAATGCTCTAAATCTCAATTACATTCATCTGGCCAAGTCACACCTAATGATGGCCAAATTGCATGCTCCTATTTTTTTGAGATTTTCAAATGCACTAATAGTTGAACTATGAGAGTTGGAACCTTTATTTGAGCCAAATGGGTATCCAAAAATGTAAAGACATGAAACAGAAACTAAGTCTAAGTACATTTTTTTTGGGTGACACAGGATTGCCCTTATACCTCTGGATGCTCCTGCATCAATCTTCATTTCTTTATTTCTTCAAACCATATCTAACTTGCAATCTATTTCCATCTAAGCATTAACTAAAATTTTAGAAAACACTAAAAACAATCATTTTATTTCTTACAACATTAATCATTAATAGATATATTGTGACTCCTAAAACACCAAAAACAATCATTTTCTTTCTTACAACATTAATAGATATATGCTGACTTTGAAATCTATTTTAAGATCCTTGCCTAAGTTTCAAGGATCGACTCTATTTTAATGTATTCATGCAACAATAGAAAGGTGGTCTCTTATTGTCATCTCTCTCACATGGTAAACATCTACACATTTTATAAAACCCCATCTAGAAGTGTTTCTTTGAAATCACTTTCTCCATCTTTCATAAGGAAGACACTTAAGCTAGTTGGAAGGCATGAAAAAATATTTTTTAATCATATTTGGGACCAATTAAATATATCTACTTAGATAGGTTTCTATTTATCATCTTACATTGATAAAGAGGCTTCCATGGAGCTTATTCAATATTCAAGTGACACAAGTTTGCTGGACCTTTTGGCACAAAGTTTATAGCTATCATTGCTGGCTAAAATGCAAAAACCTAAACCCGCAATAACACATATTTATTATTATTATCTAATGTAGTTAAAGATAGCTATAACACATAACATCTTTGTGTCACCCTACAATTGAGAGAGTTTTGTGTAGTTTGTATTCCTTATTTTCTCAAGACCTAGAAAACCATATAAACCCTAGAATGGAAAATATCATAAGCTCACTTTGTCGATGTGTTTCTAGATTGAAACAGGGTTTTTTTTTCCCTTTTTTAGGGAGCTTCATATCTGATAAAAAAATTTTATAAATTCCTTTTTTTAGAAAGTTGCATGTTTGATAAAAAATAGATTCTTAGAAGCCTAAAGGAGGAAGAGGAGAAAGCTGCAATTGCATGTCTGATATGAAATAAATTAAAAAAGATTAATAGAACAACGTAAAGATCTGCGAAAAAGCCCATCTAACAAGGTATGCAAAATAGATTTCTTGTTCTTGAATTTTTTTGTGTTTTGCCCTTTTCTGTTTGTGAATTATATTTAGATTTTCTGAATTAATTGAAAAATCTTGCTTTTGGATTTGGGTATGAATGGGAATATTATTTTTGAAAATGGGTTTTAATGGATAACGCTGCATGTTTCTATAATCATAACAGTTCCTGAGCCATATTTGGTTTGTTTACCATGCATGAAATTGAATGATTTTAATTGATAGTGATGTGATTTGAACTTTTTCATGCTATTTTTTAATTTTCTAAGATCCCGCCAACCTCTTTTATAGCTTTTTAGCTGACTATTTGGTCCCACTTCATGTTAAAAATATGGATCAAAACTAAGATCGTTGGAACATATTTTGCTCTTGGAAGATGCAAAATATTTATTTAGAAAAAACTAAGATTGCTGAAACTTCTTTTACTCATCACAATCTAGAAAATCATCAATCTTATCTGAAACAATAATCAGATTTTGCCCTAACTAATCAAAATGAATTGTAGAGGATAAACTAAAATTCATGAACAATTGAAAAATAATCCAAGTTGTAGGTGTGTCCAATTACAAAAAAATTCAAATGTATTGAAAAAAAACTTAAAATTCAATTTGAAAAAATTATTATTTTGGAACCAAAATTCCTATATTGTGATAGTTTCGACCCAACTCTTATTTCTTCTTTTGTGCATTCACGAGTTGATTGTCTTCACATTTTATTTTGGATGGAATTATCACTTCTAGAGACTTGAATATCAACTCAAGTCCAATATAATTTATTTTCTATTTTGTTTTTTAGATTCTCTGTAGTTTGATTTTGTAAAATTCTTTTGCCAAGTTTATTATATCTGCATTAAATACTCTGAGCAATATTAGATTAGATTTATTTTTTGGCAACATGAAACTGTATTAGGGAAGCTGGAATGTGTGAAATGGTTATTCAGAAGATCATTTAGAAATTTTGAATTAAAAAATGGTTTCATTCAAATCATGGTTATTAAGATTTTTTTAAAAATTTGTTTCAGTTCATTTTTTTCAAGTCATTTTTTTTCTTATTCTATTACAATTTGGAGACACCTAATTATTTAGTGATTTTTTTTTTTGTTCTAATGAATATATTAGATCTATATCATCAGAATCTATTAAAACTTCACATTCAATATGAATACAACTATTAAATTGATAAAATATTCAACTTATTGACCAAATAATTATTTCTAGTTGTTGCAATAGTTCAACAGAAAGATGATACAGTTTCATTTGTTGAATTGTGAAGGCCAATAGACACTTGTGTTTTTCCCTCCATTTATTTTGCCTCTTCAGCTGATCATTTGTGATCTATAAATGCTGATCGCATGTATTGTAAACTCAATTGGTTTTCTCATTAATATAATTTCTCTGCTCTCAGTGTGGACGTAGCCACGATTTGTGGTGAACCATGATAAACTCTGTGTTTATGCATTTTTGTTGTTCTGTATTTTTCTTTCACATTGTTGGTTGATTTACAATTGGTATCAGAGCCACAATCGATTTCGGTGACCAAATTCTGAAGTCATGGAGGAAACAAGAGTGCAAAAATTCTCAGGGAAGAATTTCAGTTTGTGGAAGGTACAGATGCGATCACTTTTGGTCAAGCACGATCTTGCAATAGCAATTGAAGGTAAAGAAAATAAGCCTACCGCTATGTCAAATGAAGACTAGACTAAAACTGATGAGAAGGCAATGGCAGAGATTTTTCTTTCACTATCTCCGAATGTATTGTTCAATGTGAACAATGAAACATCAACAAAGGACGTGTGGGACAAACTTCATAGTATGTATCAAACGGCATCTGCTGCAAACAAAATTTTTATCATGAAGAAGCTTTACAAATTGAAGATGAAGGAAGGAACAACGATGTTGAATCACATAAATGAGTTAAATACTCTTTTATGTCAAGCACGCTCTATTGGTATGCCTCAAGATGACAAAAATAAGGCGGTCATCTTGTTATGTTCTTTACCGGATAGCTGGGATGGTGTGGTAACAACAATTAGCACTTTTGTAACTGACAAAAACAAGCTGGTCTATGATGAGGTAGTCTCTATGTTGCTTAGTGAAGACATGAGGAGAACTAATAAAGAGTCTTCATCCGGTGATGCACTAAAAGAGTCTTCATCTGATGATGCACTAACAATGGTTAGTACAGAAAATAGAGGCAAAACTCAGCATAGAGGCTGAAATAATAACAACCGAAGATCACAATCAGCTAGAAGGTTGTAGTCCCGAGGTAGACAAAATGGTTGTTGGTTTTGTGGAAAGGCTGGTCATGTCAAAAAGGACTGCAAAAAGTATAAAAGAACTCAAGAAAAAGTTTTGGACAGCGGAGCAAACATCATTCATGATCCCAGTGATGGTGTTTTGGTTCTTGCATCAAGTGAAACAACTTCAAATTCATAGGTAATTGACTCTGGGGCTTCATTTCATGCATCTTCTTGCAGCGAAGCCTTCACAAACTACAAGGAAGGTAAATTTGGGAATGTTTTTTTGGGTGATAACAAACCTTGTGAAATCGTAGGAAAGGGTGATGTTTTCTTATCAATTAAAGGAGGCACTCAATTATTACTTCAAGATGTGAGGTATGTTCCCAAATTAAAAAGAAATTTGATTTCAATCAGTCAGTTATATGCTCAAGGTTTTCTTACACTCCTCACGGACACATGCAAAATTACCAAGGGTTCCATGATTATTGCCAAAGGGGACAAAGTTGGCAATCTATATGTTGTAGAAACTAATGATGAGGTGGGAGCTGCGATGATTGTTGCGGAAAGCTATGCCACACTTTGGCATCAAAGATTAGGCCACATGAGCAAGAATGGCCTACAGGTTATGCTTAATAGAGAGCAACTTCCGGGTCTCCAATCAGCAGATTTAGAATTCTGCAAACATTGTCTTCATGGAAAATAAAAATGTGTTAGTTTTTTAAAGCATGGTCATGACAAGAAGATGACACCATTGGAGTTGGTGCACTCGGATGTCTTCGGTCCAACAGAGGTAACCTCCCATGGAGGCACACATTTCTTTGTTTCCTTTCTTGATGATTGTACTAGAAAGGTTTGGGTTTATATGATGTCTAGAAAGTCTGAAGTTTTCTCCAAATTCAAAAATTTTAAAGCTCTTGTTGAAAATTAGAGCAGGCACAAAATTAAATGTTTAAAATCAGATAATGGAGGTGAATTTTGTTCCTTGGAGTTTGATAACTTTTGTGTAGATCATGGTATTCGACGGGTGAAAGTTGTGCCATTCACCCCTCAAGAAAACGGGGCAGTGGAAAGATTAAATCGAATTATACTTGAGAAAGTTTGATGTATGCAATCTAATGTTGGTTTAGGCAAAGAATTCTGGGCGGAAGCCTGCAATACAACAGTATACTTGATTAATCGAAGTCCTTCATCTTGTTTGAACTTTGGAATTCCAGAGGAGGAATGGCTAGGTAGAAGGATTTCCTACTCACATCTTTGAGTGTACAGGTGTCAAGTGTTTGTTCATGTTCCTAAAGAAAAAAGGAGCAAGCTGGATTCAAAATCACAGGAATGTATCTTTTTGGGCTATGGCGAAGATCAGTATGGTTTTCAATTATGGGATCCTGTTGCAAAGAAGATTTTATAGAGTCGAGATGTGGTATTTAATGAAACAAAGTTTCCAGCTCTTCAATTAACACCACAGGAAAGAGTTGTTGAAGATTTTATTCCTATGCCTTTATTTAATGAGAATAATTCTTCATTAAACTCACAGTCACTGTCTCAGCCCATCATTTCCACTCCTACCTCTATTTTGGCATCAAATCCTGCTTTGTCTTCATCATCTATCTTCGATAGCATGGATCTTTATCATGCTAATCAGCAGTCTACGAAACTATTTGAGGAAACCTCATTGCCACCAAACAATACTTCTTCACACAGAGAACAGTTTTATGATGGTTCCAACAACATTACGTTGGATATTAACCATGGTGCAATAAACCCATTCGGGTCTAAGACACAGGATGGGAATGTTGGCAATAAGAATGTTAATCACAGCCTTGATCATACCTGAAATCAAGCTGAATCAAAACATACTAGACCTGACGACATATCCTAGTCAGCAGCAGATGGAGAGCTTCAGATAGAAGAAACATTAAATCATGATAGGTGTGTTGGATCTTAGTTAACTCTCCCATGTAATTGGCAGAACATTGGCAGTCGTCTATCTCATTCCCACAGTGGCACAATGGATAAAACCATGAATTAGGAAGTAGGTAGCATAGTCAACATAAAAATAAGGCTTCTTCTTCACCAGTTTCAAGTTTGGGCCTTCACCAAACAGTGACAGAGCATATTGGACTCCATGAGCTTGACGCAGGTCACAGTGATGAGCAGCGTGTCTACAAACTTGGGGGTCTTTCACCCACACAACAAGATGATGTTCCTATCACAATAAGACAAGAAACCTCTCATTTATATGGCATCCTCCCATTGCATGAGACACACATCAGTATGGATCCCAATTTAACAAAGCACGAAAGGTATGAAAAACATATTTGGGTGCAAGAAAAAACCAATGAAGACTCTGTTCCATCTTCCGCTCACATAAGCTGTGTGCACAAACATAGCCATCATGGTAGTGATAGTCACTACCCGTTAGGTGACAAATTAGCTATAGCTCCTCCAATATATGATAGGAATTGTGCAGAACACTGTATAAGGACCACTAAAATGATAGGAGACTCTAATTTGAGTCATTCTGAACTTCATAATATTGGAGCAGCCAACAATACACAGAAAAATTTGGGTGATTTGATGAATACATCTACTCATCACATTCAACAGAGAATTCCCACATCTTCAACTGGCAGTGATTATGAATTAATAAGAAATAATTCTCAGAATGAGCAACATAATCCAGACTTAAGGCGATCTACAAGGTAGAAGAAGATGCCTGCAAAGTATTCAGATTATGAGCTCCTTTATTCCGAAGAGGCAGACCCTGAGATATTAATCTCTGATCAACTAGAGCCGGCTAATTTCAGAGATGCCTGTGAAAGTACTGATAAAAATTAGTGGATGATTGCAATGGAAGAAGAGATGAACTCTCTTAAAACAAATAAAACATGGGACTTAGTTCCACTTCCACCCAATCGAAAACCTCTGAAAAATTGTTGGGTATATAAGGTGAAAGAAGAAGATGGCGGAAGAAAAAGGAACCATGCTCGATTAGTTGTCAAAGGATATGCTCAAAAAAAGGGGTTAGATTTTGAAGAGATTTTCTCACCTGTTGTTCGAATGACTACAATCCAGGCAGTTTTGGGATTGGTAGCCATTTGGGATCTTGAGCTCGAACAACTTGATGTCAAGACAACTTTTCTACATGGTGACATCAATGAAGAATTGTACATGGAACAGCCTGAAGGTTTTGTTCAAAAGGGGAAAGAACATCTCTATTGTTGGCTAAAGCGGAGTTTGTATGGGCTCAAGCAAGCTCCAAGACAATGGTATATTAAGTTTGATCAGTTCATGGTTGAGCATAATTTCACTCGATGTGAATCAGATCCTTGTGTCTACTATAAAAGACTTACTAGTGGTGAGTTTTTTATTCTATTACTTTATGTTGATGACATGCTAGTTGCTAGTACTTCTCCTCAAATAATCAGCAAGCTAAAGAAAGAGTTAGCTTCTCGGTTTGCCATGAAAGATTTAGGGGTAGTCAAAAAGATTCTTGGGATGACTATTACAAGAGATAGACAGAAAAAGATGTTGACTTTGTCAAAAAAATCATACATTGACAAAGTTGTAGAATGGTTTGGCATGGCTGAAGCTAAACACGTTCCTATTCCTCTTGCTCCTCATTTTTCCCTCAGTTATGAATTGTGTCCCAAAACACAATATGAGAAGGATTTTATGATTAATGTTCCTTATAAATCAACGGTCGGTAGCTTAATGTACGCTATGGTTTCTACACGTCCCAACATTGCTCATGTGGTGGGAGTAGTTAGTAGATACATGAGCAATCTTGGGAAACCTCATTGGGAAGCAGTGAAATGGATATTGCGGTATCTCAAGGGTACTTCTGATTATGCATTGTGTTTTGGTAGAAATCATACTCAGCTGCAAGGATTCAGTGACTCAAATCTTGCCGAAGATCGAGAAAAGTGCAGGTCTACTACTGGTTATGCTTTCACATTTGTCGGGGCTGCCATTAATTGGGCCTGAAGACTGCAACATTGTGTTGCACTTTCTTTTGCTGATGCCGAATACTTGGCTCTTTCCGAAGGGGCTAGAGAGATGATTTGGTTGCAATGCTTATTCAACGATTTACATTGGCAACAAGATGATTATGTTTTATTTTCAAATAGTTAGAATGCAATTTTTTATGGTTCACAATCATTCCTCTCAGCAACGCTCCAAACATATTGACAAGCATGCTCACTATGTTTGTTATGTGGTAGCAGAAGGAAAACTAAAGGTTGCCAAAATTGATACCAAGATCAATCCGTCGGACATGTTGACAAAGGTTGTTGCCAAGGAGAAGTTCGAATGTGCCAATACTTCTCTTGGCCTTGTTAAAAAGAAGTAAGTCAGCATGTAGAGCAGGGGAATGGATGATCAGCTAGTGTATCTATTGTCTTCAGGTGGGAGATTTGTTGAATTGTGAAGGCCAACAGACACTTGTGTTTTTCCCTCCCTTTATTTTGTCTCTTCAGCTGATCATTTGTGATCTATAAATGTTGATCGCATGTATTGTAAACTCAATTGGTTTTCTCATTAATATAATTCCTTTGCTCTTAGTGTGGACATAGCCACGATTTGTGGTGAACCATGATAAACTCTGTGTTTATGCATTTTTGTTGTTCTGTATTTTTCTTTTGCATTCTTGGTTGATTTACACCATTCTATTTTCAATTTGAAATGATATATATATATATATATAAATATATATATATATATATATTGAAAGCAGTGGATAATAATTGATTCTTTCAATAATATGTTTCCAATAGCCAATTTTAGATTATATGTTTTTCTTGATTGTCAACCAGTGAACCTTTCCATCTATATAATATGAATTTTCCTCTGGAACAATCAGATATTACATTTTTAAAAAATTATTATTGTAGTTGATTGCATATTTTTTAATACAATCATCTGAATATATATATATATATATATATATATATATATATATATATATATATATTCTAATTATCTATCAAGCTGAATAAATGAGATTTATATCTTTTGTTTTCTAAAATATTTTTCAGCTATATTTTCAATGGATGCCTACTGTTTGAGGATATGATTTTTTTCAGTTCACATTGTGTAAGAATAAATGCAATTTGATAAGATATTTAATCTGTAGAATAAATCATATTAATTGCAAAAGAGAAAGGTACACAAATTCTTTATAGTTTCATTATCTCAATCCTATTCTATTTTTCAACAACAACTAATTTTTTAATTTTATGTCTATTTTGATAATAGTCTAGCTTTCATTGTGAAATCATTATTATTTCTGCCTTTTTTGTGAAATCATTATTATTATTATTTAAAACAAAGAGATTTAGACATCTATTTATGAAAATCATATAACTTTATGTCAGCTAGACAGAATTATCATTGTATCTGATTTAATTTTTTATAAATATTTCAATTATCTAATTTGTCAATTTTTCTATATATAATATATATTTTTCTAATAAGTTGTAAAAAGAGATTTACATCTTTTTTCTATAAAAATATTCTTTATAGTATCTTACTAATTCATTTTCATATCTTTCAATGGAAAAATGCAGATAAAGAAGTTCCTATCTTATTTTTTCACACTTGGTTATCATCTATCCATTCATCCTCTACTTTTGCATCCACTTAACTCAAACTCATAGTATTGCAGAGGATGAGAAGTATTGCAAATAATGGGGAGAGTTAAACTCTTGATCAAGAAAATAGAAAATAACACAAATAGGCAAGTTACCTACTCCAAGAGGCGAAATGGACTTATTAAGAAGGCATACAAGCTTTCCATTCTTTGTGATATTGATATTGCACTTATTATGTTTTCACCTTCTGGGAAATTGAGTGAATTTTCAAAGAAAAGGTAATCTCTATTACAAACACTCATATTTGTGTTAAAAATATGGAGATTTTTAAAGCTTTTTGAATCTTTAAGTAGGATGTAGGTTGCCTTTAATGTGGTGCATGTATAGATATTTTCATTTATAATAAGGGCATAGTGAGTATTTTTGTTCCAATGATTTTAGGTTTGTTGAATAGATTTTTGGATTGTTTTTATTATGTTAATAATATAAACATGTTGAATAAGTGAACATGTAATGAAACACATTTATTTTTTATTTTGTAACACTATATATATATATATTTTAAATGTAATAGGATAGAGGATGTTATAACACGCTACGTTAATCTACCAGAACATGAGCGAGGTAGGTATATGTTTCTTGTACTATCTTTAAAAATAGAAAATAAATCTATATTGATATTTTACTTTAAAAAACCAATGTCTATATAATATATTTCACTTTAATTTCAATATCCTCACATAGATCTTTTATAGAAATGCATGCTTTTATATATTTTTTTATACAAATAGTTCATAAGAGGAGCATTGCTCCATTCTTATTACAAAATTTTTATAAGGAATTTTTACATATAGATGAATTGAGTTATGAATTTAATAATAAAAATATATAGTCACGGTGTTTTTTCTTTTCCAGCAAAATGAATTAAATTAGTTTATTGAACTTTTTATAAAATCATATGTATACCTTTTTTTTTATCTTGTAAATAATATCATAACAATATTTTCTCCTTTGTTTTGCATTTTTCTTCAAACACGATAAACATTTAGGTTTCAGAATCAAGAAGTAAGTCTCATAGTTAAACATTTTTTATCTAGATTTTCTTCTTTAGTGTTGTTTATATATTTTTAAATATTTTTGAAAGAATGATATCTTTATAAAAATTGAATCTAAAAAATAGCATGCAATCAAAAAAATTAATCTATATATGTATGGGCAACTTCTAAATAAAGCATTGAGGAAATTGAGGCTCGACAATGAACTTGCCAATCATTTAACAAGGTTTATAACAATTTTGTTTTAGTATTTTTTATTTTGTTGCTAAATTCTCTTAACAAGTATTGCCTCAAACTGATAGTTGTTTATGTTTTTCTATATATGACTATGCATGATCATAACCAGTCCCGAAGACATTTCAAATGTTGAGGTATGCTTGATTTTATCATGCAACACATTTATACTTTATAAAGTTATCATTAATTTGAAACGTATGGTTATAATAGTAACTATGTAGGAACTTCAAAGGGAGATCAATGTATGGAGATTGCAACTAGAAGATGTAGAAGCAAGATTAAGGTACTCTCTTATTATCATTTTTGTTGAATTTGTGTAATTGTTTTATTAAACTTTTGAATTATTCACTATGTTTCTTTAAGTATTAATATATAAAATTTTCATTTATAATTGTTAGTCATTATTATATCATAAAATATTAACCATACAATCATATTTTTGTAGTTGCAAATTTTAAGCTGTAGTATTACTACTTTAAAAAAAAAAATTTAATTAACTTAATTAATTCATTTTAATATTATAATTCAAAGGAATTATGTTTTTTCTAAGATATAAGTAATTATTTATGACCACAATAATTTTATATAAAAAGATTCACTATCAAATTGTTTTTCTCTATTATAAAGCTTTGAGTTCAAAATTACTTAATCATATTAAATAATTTGTCTATGAATACTAACCATTTAATTTCTATTGATTTTATATTTATATAAGGCTTGTGATGTATGTATTTAGAATGTTTATTTACTTATTTATGATTTTACATCTTTTAAAATATTTTTGAGGATTTTGGGTTTATAAATGAAATATATCAAAATAATTTAAGAGGAGATCATATATTATTTTAAGAATATATCTGGACACACATATATAAGAGCACACATGTAACAATCTCTATAATGAAACAAGTGCCACATAATGGCATGTACTTGTCTTATTGTTATTAGTTGTATTTGTAAGTATTAAATATAAATTGTTATTTTTAAAATAAATTTCTAATTAGTTTAATCTAACCTAATTCAAATATTAGAAAAGTGAAAAATAAATTAATGCAAAAAGTGAAAAAATAATAATAATTAATAAGTTCTCTAAGTATAATTATAAATGAATAAATAGAATAGTGTAAAATTATTATACTCTCATTATCTCATTGGTAGTTGTAAATACATTTTACTTTGAATACATCTTGTGAAAACATTCTCATTTATAAATTTCATATGTGTTATTTCACTTATATATACTTTTTAACGAAAATAATCTTTAAAGGTAAATTAAATTTGATCGTGTTATTACATTTATTAAGATTTTAAACATTTATATTAGTATTTGATTTTGTGTAAATTTGCATTAACCAATGTAGAGGGAAACTAAAACTAATGCAACTATCTCTTAAATTTATTTTACCTTGATTCTAGCTGAAAATATTGCATTATGGAGAACCTCCGAAAAAAGGGCTCCTATAACGCAAAATGAGTTCAACCAATCATATAATTTGTACGAAATATAAAATTTATAAATGAATAAAAAACTTTAGAAATATTTTAATTATTCAAAAATCATTACTTGTGATTGGTGGATAGCTTTCAAACTAATTAAGTAATTGGGCAAAGTGAATGCAATAGTACTAGTCTAACGACAAGTACAATAAGAATGAAATATATGCTTGTTTTAGGACAATGATTAGGCTATAAGAATAATTGGTGGTAAGGAAAGGGGTTCAAATTAACGTCTTGTTATTTATTCAATTTTGTTTCCACCTTAAAGACAATCTGTCATGCCCAGACTACGAGGGCAAAAACACACACAAATTTTTTTTTTTTGAACAATAACTAATAATTAAACATGCTCTAAGTTTGAAATGATTGAGATAGAAGTTTTAGTATAGGTTCTTTACATGTCTATACAACATCATAGCTAAAATTGTTTAAATTAAAAGTGTAGATCACTACGAGATTTTTGGGTCAAATATCTAAGCAATTAAATTCTACTTAAAAAAAACTTGTTTTAATTAACCAATGACCCTTAAATTAAGCTACTTTACTAAACAGATTTAAAACTTAATCGATTAACACTTAGCTACATAATCATTTAATTACGAATGCATATATAAAAAGAAACACTACCAACTAATTAAAATCTAAACTTTATTACATTAAACCATATACTAGAAGCTAACTTAATTTTCTACTAACTTTAAAATAACACAACATCTAACCTAAACTAACACAACTTATTACTTAACAATTTAGATTATATTTTAAACTAACTATTAGAAAATATTAATAAAGAAACTAAAATTAAATAAATAAATAACTAACTAAATCTAAAACTAAAGTTAAAGTTTAAAAACTAACTAATTTTAACTTACAAGCTAAACTAAACACTATAACTTAATCTAACTACAACTTAACTAAAATTAATTAAATTAAACAATATAATACACAAACAACTAAACTAACCTGCCTACTAACTACTAACCCTCAACCCTACTAACCCTACCAACCCCTAGCCGCCACGTCACCCCCTACCCCCTCTACCCAAGGCCTGTGCTCTTTCCAAAAGCTGAGCGCGCTGCCCAAGCTCACTGACCTACGTCAGTGGTACACCATCCCATCCACGCAAGGACGAGCCTCCAAGGTAGGCGATAAACAAGGGGGGTTAAAAAGAATAGTTTAAAACTAATGCATTCCAAGCAAAAGGGACGTGAACTTAGCATTTTCCCAAGACGCTTGGCCCAAGGTGAGATGAGGGGATGGGGGGGTGATGTCATCGTTTATGATGACTTAGAATTTCATAAAACTTTTAAACATTATTTTATTCCTCCCTCTATACTAACGTTCAAGAAGGAGATAAAGCATTAATGCAATAAAGTTTTATGGTTGCAAAATTAGATATTTAGGATATTAAAGACCATTATAAGTTACTTTAGTTATTCATAATTAATTTATTGATTATTAATAAAATTTGAAATAAAGAATCAAAATGGAATATTGTTTGTTCAACAAGAGAATAAATTATTTCTCCATACAATTTCCAGCATCCTGTAGGTGGGTGTTTTGGAATTTTTCTCTTAGGGATGGTATGTAAAGTTATTTTACTCT
This sequence comes from Cupressus sempervirens, assembly GCA_028749045.1. Taxonomy (NCBI): domain Eukaryota; kingdom Viridiplantae; phylum Streptophyta; class Pinopsida; order Cupressales; family Cupressaceae; genus Cupressus; species Cupressus sempervirens. The sequence goes on from CM053788.1 coordinate 19,931,202, forward strand.
ACATTAAGTTGGATCAAAAAATTGAAAAGCTAACATATTGCTAATGTTATCCCAAGTATTAATTCTTAAAGTTTCTTATGGCTTACAAAATTAATAGTGCATCTTTTAAATCTATTAGATGATTAAGGTAGGATTCAATACAATTTCTATCACATCTAAAATAGATTGATTCAAGGACTAAATTCGTCACTAATTTCCTTTTTGGGCAAATCTATAATGACTTGATACAACCATAACCTATCAAGAGTTTGAATTATTCGTTTCATTCAATAATGCAATACTTTATCATTTGGATCTAACAATCATAAAAAGTGAATCTGCATGCATGATCATAGTTTTCATTTTCAACATATATGAAAGCTTGGAAATTTTGTCAAATTTAACATCATCAATTCCTTCCTATTTGGTTTCCTAATCCAATAGTCTAAGTTACTCATGATAAGATATTACAATGATAGTGTGAGTTACTCATTGGACTAAGTATAGTTTAGGATGATAATTCATATAACAATCAACATAAAACTTAATGCAGCCGATAAGCAATCCATGGCAAGGTTAAAGATAACTAACTGATTTATGCTTTAAAAATTTAAGGAGATACAAAATCTCTTAGTCCAATTGATTCGTTCATAAGGAAATTTAACAAAGAAGAGATAATTTGAGTTCTCAAGGTAGGAATCCTAATTCATCTAATACTTATACATCAACTTGGAAATTTCATTCGATCAAGTTGTTCTTCCTTAACAATTTAAAAACTTGAAATATCACAATTCATGACATTATCCGTTATTCTTATTTTTTTAATGTGCAACCATATTAAATTTAATACACAATTAAATCACATGATAACCAAATATGCTCAACACCAATTTTATTGGCAAACCTGATTCAAGGGCTTAGCCGGGAAAGAATTAGGAAGAAAACTCGGCTTCATTGCCATTTACAATAAGGTTTAAAATAAAATTTACAATAGGATCTCAATCCAAAATTTCAACAATTAAATCAAATTTTCCCTCATGATCAAAATCAAGGAATTTGTAATGTTTTCTGAATCTCATTTCAAGAACCATGGAGGAAACCAATATCTGATCGGGTGACAACCGAGCAGAACCAAAAGAAAATCAAACATGCATAATCATACATGGTTTACACAATAGGATTCACAATGAATCAAGACTAGGGAGAGGTGGATTCTTCCAACAGGAGAAGTCAAGCACAACACCAATTTAGATGCCCAATCGGGGCTAATAACCAAGAACTCCTGTTCTTTCATTTAAACATGCCATACTCATACCAAGTTTGTGCTGACAGGTAGGGGCCCATAACACCCTACCCTTTATCCCTCTTCTCATCCTGAGAAGAGACTCTACACTGGTTGGAGTCCAACTAAACAGACCTCTCCCTAAATTGGTCACTTCTACCCTCTCCAAGGGTGAGTAATACCAAAACACCCATGCAAGGAAAAACTCAAAAATTGTAAACATAAACAAGAAAGGGAAACAACCAAAATGACATGGTTTTCAAATCTTCCCAACATACCCACAACCATACAAACAGTGAAACAACCACAAGGTAACAAGAACATGAAACAAAACAAAAAAACTGAATAAGGGAGATGAGAATTTCCTACCTTCACAAAGAGGTAATGGAAATGAACAAGTTTGAGTAGAGTATCCCTTTCCTTCCTTCAACCTTCAAGAATTCCTCTCTAAATGTAGAGATTGGGTAACAACCTCCACTAGCCCAATGAAGGCCTCTAAATAAGCCTCCAACTCAACCACCCAAAATGAGCAATAACTATCTCCACCTACTAACAAATCTAGAAACTCCTAACTCAACCTACACCATGGTTAAACCCTAAGTGGAGATGAGGTGAGGTAACTCAAGATAACCATGATCAATTTTCGCACAAAGGCAAAAAGGGACTTTTTGAGTGACCTCAAAAGTCAAAAAAAGGGGCTTAGGGGTTGGAAAAGACCCCTAACCCATACCCAAACCCTTTGGTTAGAATAATAACATGTTTAAAAGCCTTAGGAAAGAGGTTTAGAGTCAAATAAAATATAGGAATAAAATAGGTCCATCTAACTACTCTAACTTGCAAATTAAGCACTAATCCGAATTAGGGATGACTAACCTTAATTAAGAACCTAATAGAAAATTGACACTAACTTAAACCAACTTGGTCCAAAGGTTAAACAATTAACCCTAAACAACCACTGAAGCAAATAACCATTTTATGAGTGTCAAGCAACACTGAAAGAACATAATTACGAACATTAACATTCATTGAACAAAGAAGATGCATACATACATCTCACAATACAAATACGTGAATTACGAACAACAAGGTTTTCAAATTTAGCACATAGAGATTAGTTTTGTTCCTCCGTAGGGTTTCTCGGCTAAAATATCTGCACACTCATTGCACACATCAGTAGTCCTGTAAAATCACATGTACATAAATGTATATGTATCAAAAATTTACATAAATTAAAACATACATCAATAAAGGTTTCTTCATCCTACATAATTCTTAACCATTTAAAATAACTTAAATCAAAATCTCAATCCTACATTTACTGATTTCATCAACATACGTATACATGAACATTAAATGACAATCATCAAATATATATGAAGTAACATCACACAGCATGAAATAATAAAGTATGTTCTAAGCATCAGATAATGTCTCGACATCTCGAGTCGTGAATAACAAAATAAGGGTAATGTATCACTAGGCTACGATGGGTTGGGGCGAGGCCTCACACAATCTCTACAATTTTTTATGTCCAAATCTAGTGAAATATAATTTAGTTAAGTTTAAGAGTATCACAAGGATGGCTTATCTATTAAGAAGCAAAGAAAGACAATAAAAATAATTTGTTCTCAAATAAAGTGGGTATGAATGGTGAGAATGATCACAAATATGTGGAATTTTTTTGGGGGTGATATCTCTAAATGCATATTTCTTTAAATTAAATTAAAATTGGGTACTCCTTAACAACACTTGATATTGTTTACTCAATGGAAGTCAATGAAAAAGTTGGTACATAATTTACTCAAACTAGAAATATCCAAGGCCTATGAAAAAGTTTGAGTTGCAATTTATTAATGTTGTGTTGAAGAATTTTGGGTTCAAAGGAAAAGAAATTAACATGATCATAAATTGTTACAACCACTATGTATTCTATCCTAGTCATTGGCTCTTCTAAAGGATTCTTTTTTTATGGGGAAAGGTCTTAGGTAGGGAGATACCCTCTTACATTACCTTTATAATGGTGGTTGAAGTTTTGGGATGTAATATTAAGAAAAGAAAAGATTAGTTAATGTTCAATGAGGAGTGAGGATTGGTTCTCAACTTTAGCCTTTCCGCACCAACAATTTGTTGACAATACCATATTTTTTAGTGAGGCTTACATTTTTTGGGGTGCAAGGAGATCTTGAATATTTATGCTAAGGTATCTAGATAATAATAAATTGTAACAAGAGAAAACTCTATTTTTTCAATGTTGAAAATTCTCTCCAAAATTAGATCACATAGGTCTTAGGTTTTAATGTTACTCCTCTTTGAGACCCTTACATGGCTTTCCCTTACTATCAAATTTCCTTCTTCAAAATATTAGAATAATTTTATAGAGAGATTATAGAAGAAAACTTTTGGATGGAAGGGGAAACCACTAAGTCAAGCTGGTGAAATTTAATTGCTCAAGTCCTTTTGCAAAATATTTGTGTGTTCTTTCTTTCCGTTTTTCAAAATCCTAGGATCCTTGTTTGATATTTTTGAAAGAATTCATTTGAAAGAAGTTCCTTTAGATGAACATTAAGGACAATTCTTGATTAAATTTGGTTGGTCAAATGTAAAAGGTTTACATACTTCTAAGAAAGTGGGAGGGTTGGGAATAAGAAGAATAAGACAATTTAACAAAGCTTTTATTTCCAAAATTGGATGGATGCTTATTGAGAATAAGGAGTGGGCTAATTTTTAAAAATGAAGCATCTTGGTAATCTACAAGTTGATTCCTTCTTATATGAATTGGCCTCTTTTATGGGTTCTCCTCTTTGGAAATGCATAATCAATGTCAAGAATGTTCTTAGAAAAGGAAGCAAATTGGTTATAGGAGATGGTAAAAAAGAAATTTTTTGATGATATATGGAATCAAGATAAATCTTTGGCTAAAATAAACTCCTTATATCAAACTAAAAGATGGCTCACTAGTCAATATGGCACCTCTATGAATAATTACATTAATTGGATAGAAGGTAAAGAGAAATGGAATGATTTCATAGGATATCTATAGCAAAGTGATGCTCTCCTACCCAATATTACCAACCAACCTCTAAAAATTTTGAGATTTTTTTCTATAATCCCGCTAGACTAGTTTTGTTAGATAGATCTATAGTAAAAAATCTTTAGATTCCTTCTATATTATCTCAAGTTATTGTTCTACAGAGAGGGTGGAAGATAATAAGCAATTATGGAGGTATATATGTATTCTCGATCTTATCCCTAAAATTAATTTCTCTTAGTGGGTTATTTCTTATGGGAGGATTCTCATTTTCTAGAAAATATTAATAGGCATGAGTATTATCTTGTTATCTTGGTTATGAGCATACCCCAAAAACTTAAAAGAAATTCATTGCAAATCTTGTGTTTCAAGGGAGTTGTACCTTTCAATTCAGGGATATTTGATAGATTACTACACTGACCCACTCTATTGTCAGCTGCTTTTTTTTTCATTTACCACTGGGCACATTAAGAGTCAAGGTATAAACCATAGAATTAAGGAAGACAAACTGTTGACCAACAGGGCCAAAACCAAGGGCTTTTTACATAGCTAAAATAAAAGGCTACTCAATATGGTCGTAGGCTTTAGTAACATCATTTTTTCAAATGGGATTTTGATTGTATTGGCAAGCTCATTCCATAACCTCCCAAAAAGCTATAATATTATCTAATATGAATCTAGACATAATAAAACTAGTGTTCTCAACTAGTGATCCTAATTATACTAATTTTGCAAGAAAGATTGAGAAAATAATAGTGCGCCAATTGAAAATATATTTAGGTATAAAATTAATATTTCCCTTATTTATTTCTACTCCTAAGGAACCATTTTGAAATGCTTCAAGATATCTATGGCGAAGGTATGACCCAAGACAATCCTAAAGGGTTTTGTAGAATTCATAGGGAGAGGGATATTTTTCATAATCCATAGAATAAGTTATTCCTTAAGGTATTGAATAGACAAGGTCTCATTATAGAAATATCTTTGGGAGTTGAGCATACATATAAGAATGATTGCTAGACTAGTTGGTGGGAGTAGGGGTGCAGAGAGGAAAAACATTCCTTGCTATCCCAATCTCCAACTTTCATCCAATATAAATGTACCTTAATTTGAGCACCTTTGCCAAGATAACTCTCAGCAACATGATTATGATGACACAAAGTTGCCACCTTAAACTATAAATTAGTTGATAAAGGGATATCTACCAATTTCTTAATAGAGCACACAAATCCTTAGGAGTTTTAGCATAAGACTGGCCATGGAAATGAGCTAGTTATTTCCCATCAAAATGAAGTAATTTAGTGGTTCGAAGAATGAAATCACTCTAGCACAAAATCAAACCAAGGGTAAGTGGGTCAAGGCTTATAAATTCCTTATATTATAAATGTGAGAAAAAGAATGTGGGTGATTCAAAGCTGATGTTTTTAAAACAAATTTAGAATGAGAGGGATGTAGTAAGTGGCACACCATTCTATTGAAAATCTAGTGGAAAAATGGTCTGATAAGGTGACATAAGATAATGATAAAACTAGAAATGATTGTTATGTCCCAAAAGGAAAAAATGATTGAGTGAGGAGATCATGGCACAATCAAGGCTTTCAAATAATTTGTCAAACACAACCTTAAAATTACTCCAAATATGTCATGCCACATGTGGAAAGTGGTAGTTGGCATCGGGATAATAAAAAAAGGTCAAATTTACTATGCATGTAAAACCAAGCCTTATGCTCATCAAGTATCCTCTATAATGGCGAAGTGGAGTCCTTTTCAAAAGACACCTCAACCATATTAAAGTCCCCACAAAAAGTACAAGTAGTTAGAAGTAAAGATTCATCAATCCCATGTCAAAGGTACCTTCTCTCCTCTACATCATTTGAGGCATAAATATTAATAATCCCAAAATGGGGATTGTCATTTTTCATAAGAATGCACATCGATATGTGCATGGGATCCTTACCGAGATAAATTATAGCATTCTACCAATGTGGCACCAAGAAAGTGACAACTCCTCTACCATCTTCATGAGTAGGTGAAAAAATTAAGTTGTGAGGGCACATAACATGATATGTCACAACAAACAAAAAAATTAACTATCTTGATCTCTTGGAGGCTAAAAAAATGTATCGGTTCAAGAAAACCTATGATGAACATCTCAAATAAAATAATTTTGAGAGAGGTTTGTGATTCTTCAAACATTTTAGGAGAGAAGATTCATTAAAAACCACTATTCATGGTGTCCTTGACCTCAAGAGAGGAGAAGCTATTGTACAAAAAATTTGATCTTGAATGGAAAATTTGATAGAAATTTTCTAGACACCTACCTCTTATATAAACCTACATCATCAAGCTTCACATGAATAGGAGAGTTGTGAGAGTGATGATGCAAGGACCCCATAGTGTTAGAACCCAATAAAGCTAGTTGTGGAGACAAAGCCTCCAAATCAACATCATGTGGAATGGTTGGAGAATCTATGACTACTTGGACATCCCCTGAGAAACAAGGTTTGAAAAAGATCCCACATTGGGGAAATTATCATTTAATCCTTGGAAGATGGAGAGTCTTGATATGGCGAGGCTGAAGTAGGTGAAGTTTGTTTAGGTTGAGAAACTGAGGGTTGTTTTTCCTTATGAACAAGAATTATCGAACTAGCATCTCTTCCTTAGTGGGATTTAGACCTGGAGAAGAAATCAATTCCTTAAGAGTAGGCTTAGTATTGACACTACCAAAAGGAAATCCTTAATTTATGGTATGTAGAGTGACATCAGAAACATGTATTAGGTGAGTTCAAATACCTGACATGTTGCAAGAAAAATTGTCCACCAACTTGAATATCAATGTAAGAATTTGGTATAGCTCTGATACCATGTAAGAATTTTCCCTAGGGAAAAATGACACCAAGATCAAGTAGCTCAAGAACTTAGCACAATATGGACTAACAATGTATGATCATAATAACAATATGAAAATGAATAATTGATGTATACACACTAGAAGTGCCTGTATATAAAGGCATCTAGAATAACTAGGAGTTAGCAAAGTGATATGCCTCACAACTAAGCACATGTCCACCAAGAGTGGATTATCCTCCATTGAGCACAAGATTTTGTGTGATGATGAGAGGATAAGCTTACATAGGTGTATCTCATAAAAAGATGTTGTAGACACCATGTACTTAATTAGAGTGTGAACAATTGTGTTGTCTACATGACAACTTAGTTGAATATGCAAACTCCTGTGTTGTCAATAAGACAACTCATATGACTACGCATACTCCTACGTGTCTACATGAAAACTAATAAAATAATGCATTTAACCTAAGTAAACTTAAGTAAAGTGTAATAATAATTAATTATTTACACTAACACCCCCCCTTAAGTGCAACTTAGGGGAATGAACTTAAGCTCACAAAAGCTATGATGAAAATGCATAATGGTTCCTGACTACTAGGCTGTGTTAGATACTCATGTACAAATGCAATGCTCTACATACAATGCTATGCAATCCAATGAAATGCAATACAATCTCTCTGAAAATAGAGAAAGAGGGAAAACCTAATGGGAAAAACCCTCCCCCAAAAAGAGAGATAAGTACAATAAAGAAGAGAAGAGTCATGTGACCCCCCCTGTGAAAAACCTTGCACCCCCAAGAGATCTCGCAAATGAAAATACTTGACCTCAGTGAAGGGCTTGGTGAAGATGTTGATAATCTATTGCTCTTTAGGACACTACTGTAATGCAATGACATGTTCATGAATTAGCTCTCTGATGTAGTGTATATGAACCTCAATATGTTTTGTGCATTGATGTTGCACAGTATGTTTAGAGATTTCAGTGGCACTTTGATTATCACAATGTATGATTGTGGATCTGGGTATGTCAAAACCAAACTCCTTCAGAATATGTTGTAACCAAATAGCCTCTATAGCTACATTGATAGCTCCTCGATACTCAGCCTCAATCAATGAAAGAGCAATAGTGTTCTACTTTTTACTTTGCCAAAAAATGGGGCTGAAACCAAGATGAAACATGTATCCTAAAGTGCTTTTGTGAGAATCAATATCTCCTACATAGTTTGAGTCTATATAACCCACTAATTGTAGTCTAGTACAACCTACATTGCATATCCCATATGTATGTGTACCTTGGATATAGTGTAAGATGTGTTTGGCTACCTTCCAATGAAGTTCATGTGGCTCTTGCATGAAGCGAGAAACCATGCCAATTGCAAATGATATGTCAGTGCATGTATGTGTCAAGTAGATGAGACTTCCAACCAACTATCTATATAAAGTAGCATCAACAAGTGGAGTGGAACACTTTTCTTCTAACTTAACACCTAAAATAAATGGAGTAGATGCAGCCTTATAGTCACTCATATGAAATAGAGCAAGTAGATCAAGAGCATACTTGGGTTGCGATAATATGATCCCTGATGAAGACTGATGTATCTCAATACCAAGGAAATAATGAAGTAGACCCAAATCTATCATCGAATATATGTCTTGCAAAGTATCCTTGAAACTATCAATCATGGATGTTGTACTCCTTGTAATGATCAAGTCATCAACATAAAGCACAAGTAGCAAGTGAGAATAATCCCTATGAAGAATGTAGACATTTAGATCGAAATAACATCTGGTGAACCCTGTTGATAGAAGAAAGAATCCATCTTGGCATACCAAGCTCTTGGAGTTTGTTTGAGTCCATAGACTTTTTCAACTTGTAAACCAAGGTAGAATCCTAAATGAACCCCTGTGGCTACTCCATATAAATATCCTCATGAAGATCACCATTCAAGAATGCACTCTTCACATCCATCCGATGAACAACACATCTCTAAGTTTTTGCTACAGCTAGTGTCAAATGAATAGAGTTCATTTTTGCAACTGGTGCAAAGGTCTCAGTGTAGTCAATCCCAAGTACCTAAGAGAAACCTTTTGAAACAAGTCTTGCCTTATTCTTATCAACACTTAGATCTACTACAAACTTGGTCCAATAGATCCACTTATACTGAACCAATTTTCTTCCCTTAGGAAGAAAGACTAAGTCCCATTTATCGTTTCTCATAAGAGAATTATATTCTTCCTCCATTTCTTGATCCCATTTTAGAATTCCTGAAGCTTCTTTGAATGATTGAGGATCAGAAGCAATTACAATCTAAGCATGAGGGAGTGAGTTGGGTTGTGATTTTATCCTCCTAGTATCTAAAGGATTTCCTGCCAATGGTCCTTTTGCATCCAATTTCAGCTGAGCCCATTTAGGTCTTATGGAAGAAGATGTAGAAGGGATATCCTCAACCTCAATTGGTTGATGCCTCTATTTGGGTTGTGGATGAACATCTTCCAAGTCATTTTTATCATTATCATTCTCTTTAATGAAGGAGGAAGGAGGAGTTGAAGAAGTAAATCTGGGACAACTTTCTTCAAAGTGAACACTCCTCTCATAAAAAATGTCATGTGTCTCTAGATCCATCAACTTGTAGGCATTATGAGAGTCTGTATATCCAAAAAAGATGCAAGGTTTTCTTTGAGGTTCTAATGCCATGCATTTTTGTGGAGGTATTCATGCCCATTTTAGACAACCAAAGACTCTAAAGTGCTTTGCAAAAGGTTTCCTTCTAGTCCAAGCTTCAAAAGGAGTTACACCATCCAAAGCTTTATAAGGACTTCTATTCTAGATGTAATTTGCACAATTCATTGCTTCCACCCAAAAGACTTGATCAAGAGACTTATGTAGTAGCATGCAAGTGGTCATCTCCTTGAGGGTTCTATTCTTCCTTTCGGTAACACCATTCTATTGAGGAGTGTATGGTACTGAATGCTAAAGGTTAATTCCCTATTGAGTACAAAAGTCTATAAGTCTTGAGTTCACATACTCCCCTCCATTATGTATTCGAATGACTATGATGGCTGTTTTGATTGCTTTTCTAATTAAGCCTTGAAGTTGAGAAATCATTCAAAAACTTCACTCTTATGATCCATGAAGAATACCTAGGAATAGTGAGAGTAGTGATCAATTAAGGTAAGTGCATAGCGAGACTTGCCAAATGATGACACTGGAAATGGACCCGCTACATCACTATGAACTAGTTCAAGAACACTTTGTGCTCTCCAAGACTTCTCTTTGTCAAACATTTTTCTTGGATGCTTCCCAAGTGTGCAACCTGAAAAAACACCATCTAAAAATTGGACTTGAGGTAGACCATGAACCATGTTCTTGCTGCTAAGCTATTGAAGATACTTGTGGTTGAGATGTCCAAATATCTCATGCCATAGTTTTCTTTCTATATTTGAATGCATTAACAAGGCTTGTGCATTAGATTTAGGCACAAAGGAAGAGAAAGTGTAAAGCCTTGAATCATGATTAGCTTCACCTATTGCAACCATAGAGTCATCTTTGATGCTTTTCACTACCACTGAATCTGGAAGAAATTCAACCTTATTTCCACCTCCATAGTGAGTGATTTTGTAGATTTAAAGAAGGTTGGAGGTAAGATTAGGAACATGGAGAACATCCTTTAATGCTCCATTTTCCATCTCAACTTCACCTTTTCCTTCAACTTCCACTTTTGTATCATCCCCTACAAAGATGTGAGGTACCTCAAAAGGTCTAATGGAAGAAAAATATCTCTTTGAAGCACCCATGTGATGTGTGGCACCTGAGTCAATAATCCATTCTCCCTGAGTAATAGTGTTTGTGAGTAAAGCTTTCTCTTTGCTCTTAGACTCTGAAGATGAAGACCCTTTTTCCTTATAAGCATTAGGCAATGGAACATTGTGTTTCTTCATGGTGTTTTTCAAATTATCAATATACTTGTGATAACATACATTTGCTACTTTTTATGGGGTTATGCAAAACAAATTGGCTCTTTTCAAAGGAACAATCACCAAATTGTCCATTGCTCTGAGAAGGGTTTGCAGAGTTTGAAATTTATAGAATTATTGGAGAAGAAAGTGCAGAGATGGTTGGTGAATGTGGTATGAAGGAGCCTATGGGGGAATTGGAGAAATGAAAAAACAGGGTTAAAGTTTGGGAAAATTTGGAGAAGGGAGGTATTGCAAATTATATGGAAAAACTCCATGGTTTTGACCTAGATGCAACTAACAGCATGGTGAATTCGTGGAAGGATGGGAAGGTGAAAGTGAATGGTGTTTCTTTTTAGGTCACTAAGGAATTTGTCACCATCATGTCTAAAATCCCATCGAAGGGTTTCAAATTCTTCAAAGACAAGAAGCTATCAATGAATGTGGTTAAGGATTTTGTAAAGAACTCAGAAGAGAAGAATGAACTGGTAAAATGTGAGATGTACTATGAAATGGAGTCCATCAAGAAACTTTGGAGGTTTGTCTTACCCACTGTTATTGAGTAAATTATGCTAGATACTAGATTTGATCGAGTGAGAACTCGTCATTTCATTCTTCTTAACCATTTTTGCCATGGCATTAAAATTTCCTTTTTGTACTATTTGTTAACTTCTATGAGTAAGGCTATATCTAGTTTTAAGAAGAAACCCTCTATGAATCCTATTCTGCATGAGGGATTATTATTGTTAATTCATGAGTACTTTATAGCTCAGACTATTAGCAATAATCCTTCGCATGATGTGGATTCTATTGAGGACACTGGCAGTTCGAGTTTCTCCTCTGATTCTAAGGACATCCAGAGTATTAGCTCAGAGGGGGAGGAGAACACTTCCTTATGAAAGAAAGTAAAAGAAAAGGAAATGAAGTCACCTTCCTCCATAACCCCTAGTAGGAAGAGTCCTAGAGGACATGGGCAAAAAAGTTCAAGCCAAGATGAAAAGGATTATAATGAGGAAGGGGAGGATATGGTATTTGATGAAGAGCGAAAGGAGAAAAAGGAGAACAAATTGAAGAATTTGCTCAAAAAAAATAGAAGAGGGAAATTGGTATGAATAAAGGGGGTGTTTTGAGCCAGGAGTTGAATGTGTCTACTATCCCATTTTCCCCTATCCACCCCCAAATTCAACCCCAGAAGCAGGATAAGGAGGATATTGGGAGTGAAGGTGGTGAATTAGTAGTGAAGGAAAGGTGAAAAGCTTGGAAGAACTTCAATGTCAGAACTACAAAAATAGGAATTGTAAGAGAGTTTATGAATCCCCAAATTCTGGTAGGAAATCAGAACCAGCCTTAATTTGAAGATCTTATCGATCCTGCAATTGTGGCAATAATGGACAATGCAAGGGAGACACGTATGAATTTATTGAATAATGCTCATAAAAGCATGATTGATAATTGCAGATCAATCAAGTGGCTTTATCACGAGCTGGAAGAGGTCAGCGAGAAAATTGGGCAAATGGAGAGTAACAAGAAAGAGCCAGGTCGGGATAACCAGAAGGACTAGGAGGATAGAATCAGCTTGTCTGAGAGGAGAATTCAAAATTTGGAAAACTATAATCATAACTTGGCAAATCAAATGATTTCCATTCTCAATTCAATCAATTACAAAATTTTCTCCTTGGCTGGTGTGTTAAAAGCCAGAGGCCTACTGGATGAGGATGATGATAAGGACAGAGGAAGAGCTAGAACTGATGAGGATGTGGCTATTGATATTACTTTCACCAGTATGGATCAAGATGCATAGAAGACCCAAAAGAAGATGATAGAGGAGACTCACAAAGCCTATGAAGTTGCTCAAAATATGCAGGAGCTCGAGTGGAAGATAGAAGAGTAATTTTTCTTGTTCTATCTTTTATTGTTCCGTGTTTGCTATTTTTATTGGCTTTATCTTTCCTAGCTTTATGACTGGATTTTTTTCTAGCCTTTTTGTTGGCCTTTGTTTTTGGTTGGGCTTAGTGCTTATTCAGCCATGTGACTTGTCTTTTTTGGCTGGGCTTTAATTGCTTATTATCAACCATGGATATGTAGTAACTTTTGGGTTTCAAGGTCCCTATCAAACCTATTTATCTTATCAAAAACATTGATGTTCATCATGACCAATTCTTTTGCAATAGGCACACTTATTATTTTCCTGATTATTGTCCCCATTTTTGTTGGCATTAGGAGAAGACTTGCCTTTTTGTTGATTTGATTTAGGGGTTGACTTTTATGTGTCCCCTTTTTTGTTATCTTTCCACTACTTCTTTTTGCCCTTGCGTTTGTTTGAACTTTCACCAGTTGAATTTTTAGAGCTCTCATTGTTAGCCACCAATGCCTTAGACTTTTAAGACTTGAGAATCCCCATTGTTATCAATTTTAGCTTGTTCATCTTCTAACAATTGAGCATGGTCATCAAAAGTGATTTTCTTATACAAAGCCCCTAAGGTAGTCTTTGTGGCATTGAAAGAAGAGGAAAATGTGGAGTATTCTGATGGTAACTTATTGTGAATTAGATAAATCAATCTGTCATCTTTAATGGGACTACCACAATCATTAAGTTTTGTTCTCAACTTATTCACCTTAATAATAAAATCCTGGATAGAATCAAAGCTCTTAGGATCTAGGGAGATAAGCTCATCTTCAATCTTGTAGACATCCTCCTCGGTCACTTTCCCATATAGGTTTTTAAGGGCATCCCAAGTTTCCTTGGATGTTTTATATTTTGTGATCTGATAGATGATCTTGTCATCAACCTCTAACCTAATGGGTCCTAGGGCTTTCCTATCTACTATTTGCCAAGCACGAATTTCACTTTGAGATACTTAATCACCTGTTGGTTTGGGAAAAGAGCCATCTGCATATTGAGAAACTTCATCATTCATCAATTCATGCCATTTTTTAACTGACCATGTGTTAATGTTGGAATCTTAAGGTTTCCCATAATGCAAGGAAAGAAAGATAACAGTGAGAAAATAGGAACACAACACCAAGAGACACCCCCCCCACACCTTCACTCAATCAAACCCTCCCCCCCCCCAATGAATGATTTTGGCACTTTATACTTAGTGCGTTTACAATAGCCACTTGCTAATTTAGGGCCTAAGTGGAGTTCTAGTTTTGTTGTTTACAACCTCCTCTTGGAATTCAAATCTAGTACTCAGTAATGTAGCTTAGATGTACAAAAATGTTGAAGTTTGATCAAAGCAATATAATGCAAAAAAGGACCTATTTCTAAAAGTGGTATTTATGTCCACACAAGCCTATAATTTGATTGTAGATCTAGAAAGTAGACAAAAAATTATGAACTTAAAAAAAAAATGGAACCTAAAAATGTGTCTAGATGAGCCTGTACGGAGTATTTGAATTTGCAAAAAGCAGGATTGGATAGGTACAGTCACCAAAAACTTATTTTTTTGAAAAATCCATGCACCAAAACTAGAAAATAATAACATCACTAAAATTTTTAGGAAATTCTAGCCAAAATCAAAAAAAATTGCACCTGATTTGGAGTCTAAATGACTGAGATATGGCCTCCCAAAGTTGGACTGTGAAATCAAAACTGCATATGGTGAGGGGTCTACAAAGGAAACTGCTAGGTTAAATTTGATGTCCAAATGGTTGTCATGGTAGTGGACTATGACCTGCTTGTGATGGTTAAAATATTGTCAAATTTAACACTATAAAATGGTGATGTCGGCACAAAAAGCAGCCCCTGGCTTACATGGCAGTATGGATGGTGACTTGGCAAATCCATATGAATGACATGTCTTAGGCTGAGTTGGCACCTAATGTGGCACTATGAGGGACCTGACGTGACAAATAACATGGACGTTCTAATGTGGCCGTCGGGAAGGGTACTATTGACAGCAATGGAAAGGTTTTACTGGTGGTCAGAGGTCACCATAGGTTACCAATGCTAAGGAGTGGTGGAGGTGGTGTTGATCGAGTAGTAGCAGCGATGGATCGATAGAGGCCACAAAGCACCTGCGAAGCATCCAACATTGGAAGAGAAGTTGGTGGTGATGGATGTGGGATTTTAATCCCACATTCACCATGTGGAAGGATACTGAGTGAATAAAAGCCTGGATGCATCGATTTTAAAATGATTTAAGGCCGCTAGTTTGTTGAATGTGTATGCTGATATATGGAATCTGGTTGTGAATGTCAGTTTATATGATTTGTCAGGTATTGATGGGGACACAACCCAACAACAAAATGGACACAATAGAAAAGGGGAATTCTATTAACTGAGAAAAATAAGCTAGTACAAATAGTGCAGAGAAAATAAACTTCAAAACATGCCCTAAGGGCTTACAATAGCATAAATCTGGAGAATATTTCTCCTTTTAGCACCCCCTCTCAAACTCCCTCCAAACTGCCTTTTACAATGCCAGAAATCTCCTTAAATAGACCCCGGAGGGTTAAGGACTAGGAGTACATTTTAGAAAGTGCTAGTAATGCATCAGGTATAATGTGTGCCAACCTGTAGAGAAATAATGCTAACCATGGGCTGCCAGGATTTGACCACCCAGTTTGCCTATAATAAATAGTCTACTACAGGCCTAATAGGCCAGAATTTTTTTAGAAAAAAAAAAATTTGCAAATTTGAAAAAATGAAAAGATGAAAATAAAAAATATAGATTCAAAAATTAAATGCACAGATCTAAAAAGATCATACAAATTCTGACATTTGGGCCTTCGGGTTTTGGTTTGCAAAAAAAAAAATTGCCTCAATTTTGACTATGTCCTAGGTTAGGTAAATTTATAGTCAAAAAATTCTTCGAATTGACGCTCCAAATAGAATGGTGAGGTCCACTTTAGCTCTAGATGCTCCCAATAGCTGTAGATACTCTGGATCTAAATTGTGGTCCTCCAAGAGGTGAAGCAAAAATGGTCTCCAATGGTTATGAAATGACTCTCCCTCAGCTTTGATACCACGTAAGAATTTTCCTTAGGGAAAAATGACACCAAGATCAAAAACCTCAAGAACTTGGCACAGTATGGACGAACAATGTATGATCATAATAACAATATTAAAATGAATAATTGATGTATACACACTAGAAGTGCCTATATATAAAGGCATCTAGAATGACTAGGAGTTAGCAAAGTGATAAGCCTCACAATACATGTCCACCAAGAGTGGATTATCCTCCATTGAGCATAGGAGTTTGTGCGATGATGAGAGGATAAGCTTACATAGGTGTATCTCATAAAAAGATGTTGTAGACACCATGTGCTTAATTAGAGTGTGAACAAATGTGTTGTCTACATGACAACTCAGTTGAATTTGCAAACTCCTATGTTGTCAACAAGACAACTCATATGACTATGCACACTCCTAGGTGTCTACATGAAAACTAATAAAGTAATGCATTTAACCTAAGTAAACTTAAGTAAAGTGTAATAATAATTAATTATTTACATTAACAATCAATAGTTTCATGAAGGTCTTTTGCAAGGTCAATTTCAACACAAACCCTTTTCTAAGGGAGGGCCTGGAAAACATGCTTAGGCTCCATAAAAATTACTTGACCTAAATTATGGGTGATATTTTGTGAAAAGGTCAACGGGGCAAAGGGAAAACCAAGAAACGTGACCAATGTTGCAACTTTGAGTTTTTTTGTCATCTAAGACAACAAAGTCTTGAGACCATGGCCAAAAAATAAGAAGAGAGGAACAAATGAACCAAGGGCCTTTTTTAAGAACACCTTCCACATATAAAGGGTTACCAAAAGGGAAAAGTAAAATTACTTTGGTCAAGTTTTGAACCAATCAAGGAGGACCCCATGAGAGAGCCAAGCCTTGGCAACCCAATCCTTCAAATCACTTTCAAAAGGGACATGACCCACAAACTATCCAATTAAAGTAGATTTTTCAAGCCTTTCACCAACTTCATCAAAATTTGGGTACAATTTTTAGTGGTCTTTTTCATAGGGGAACCATGATCATTGAGAGACAACGCTTTAGCACTAGCAATAACTATTGTGCTAAAATTGACCACATACATTAAAAATTTGATAAGGAACTCCCACAATTAATGTGGTATAACAAGATTGTTGGGGAACTATAGAAAAGAATCCTAGCATATGGGTGCACAAGGGAAATTGCAGAGCTCTCCAAAATAATCAATCTTCTAATTTCAACACCATATTTTCACTTGAAGCTTTTTTAGAACCCTCAAAATGTGTTTTTTTCTTGATAGAAAATTTAAAATAAATCTCTTTAGGTGAGAAAACTACATGATATTAAATGGATAATTCTTTTATTAGAAATTTATTTTCTAAATTTCTTGTTAGATTTTTAAAAATTCAAGTTTTGTACGAAGTAACTTGGGAAATGACTAGTCATTCATAGATTTTACTACATGATAACATTTATGTAGACCCTTTAATATGATAATATGACCTAAGCCTTCCATTATTTTCCTAATATAGTAATGTAAAAATATGTTTTGAATATGTTTTTAATCATCATTGGGTCCTTAGCTTGAGAGATGTATGTATCTTTAGGCATGTAGAAAATTTTGAAATTACATAATTAACCCTCATTTTAAGGCATGAAAAAATTATGATACATATTCATGATTTGATTGTGAAATAGAATTTGTTATTCTTCTATAGAGAAATGTATTCAAGAGAACAAAGTATTAAAAATTTAGATAAAATTTTCTTTAAGGTTCTAGGATAGTAACATCTTTTTCTTTACTTTTAGATACTAGTGTACAAAGAAAAGTTACAATTGAAGATTAATTACTTTTATAGTTTTGTTGGGAAAATGAATCATGTTTATCACTTGCTTCTCTTTACATGGATTTGACCATGACTAGGAGTAGAGATGGTTAGGTTATTTTGCCACAAAGTAAACTCCTAGAATAGTTCTAGTTATTTTGCAATTCCAAAATGTGAAGAAAAACAAAATGAAATTGTAGATAGTTAAGAGAAATTTGGTGGTTTAGAGATGAGACCCACTACTTATCCCATTAGTTTGTTTATAGCTAAAAATATTCATTGATGTCATTGAAGTTTTGATTTAATTATTATATAGATTTTTAAGTTTTACTTAATATAATTATTTATTAATTCTAATTGATTATAATACTATATTTTGAATTTTATTTATATTTGTATATCGTAATCAATCTTTATCAACAATGTATTTGTGTGCTTTCCATTAAAACGTCATAATTTGAAAAGATTTAAAATTAGAAAACCTTACGTTTGTTCATTTGAATAATATATTTGTCTTTTTCGGATCATGAATGATTTTTTTCTTTTTTAAATTATCAATAATGGATCGAAGCCTAGATTAATTGTTATTATTATTTTGTTGTAATTAATTATTATTATGTTAAACTTGACTTGATTTGAACCCAAGACCTCCCACATGAAAGGCTCACAAGTTGTTGTTGTGTTCTAGGCTCTTGCCTAAGATCATGAAAGATTACTCAATTAAGTTTAACAATAATAAATGATTTAATTAGCACATAACAATTATCTCACCATTTCCATGTAAAATTTAGGTGTTTGGAAGCAGATCCTAATATGATAACCTCACTACAAGATGCTGAGTATTATGAGAGAGTTCTTGAAGAATCCTTAAGTAGAGTTCAAGCTAAAAAGGTAAATAATTCCTCTTCATTCAATTAATTTTTATATTCAAATTTATCTTCAAAAGTAAAAATATCAAAAATTTAAAAATATATATTTTAAGAATACTAAAATTATTATTAATTTATTAATAATTTTCTTTTTAAAATTTAAAATCATTTTATTTTAAAGTAATTTTAAATATGTTGCAGCAATACCTTGAACAATCTAGAATAGCTCCATACAGCCAAGCATATGTACATGGTCAATCAAATATACAGGTATGTTCCATGTATGGGAAATAAAAATTCTTTGTTTAATTTCCTTTTTGTATCTATCACCCACCAATGAAGATGTATTTGGATAATGCTTTTAATATAATATATCATAATAAAGTGTTTTTTTAATTGCAAATTAATTTTATATGTTTATTCTTTTATACAGATGTATATTCAACGACAAAATGGAAATCCAAGTTGTACTAGATCAAGTGAGAGTCATATGCTAAGTTGGATATCACAGAGAGACCTACAAACAAGTGCTCAAACAAATTTAGAGCCTAACAATGCTAATGGCATATTGGGAATGAGGTATGTTCTATGATTGAAAAATATGTGAATTTAATTAAGATTGTGTTTTTCATTTCACCCATCAAATGTGTTTTCAAATAATTTGAAACTAAATATGTGTTCCACTTGGTCAAATGAAGAGATGTTGTGGAAGAATGTATACCTATAAATATTTGTCCATCCCTTCAACAAGGCAATGACAACATGCAGCTTGAAAGCCATGCAATCAATTCCAATAAATCACATTTGAAGTTTGTTTATCCTTCTTTGGAAGGAAACACTAGTGATGAGCATATTGAGCATGATATGATTGGAAATGACTATAGTTCTACAAAGACACTTTCTTCTCAATGGCAATCAATGTTTGGAAATAGCTTGATGCCATCTTTACCAATTGTGCAAAATCATTTCTCTTTAGCACCGGTAATTTACACCCTCTCACACTCCAACTAAGATCCTTTCAATAATTAGTTGTGTATATATATATTAGTAGTTTTGTTGTCTAGATCAAAATTATTCTTTACTAATTTATTGTTAATTTATTTTGTTATTTACATATTTTTGAACTTTAAATTCTCTAATATGTACTTTTTTTAATTGTACGTTCAGGAATTGGTTATGTTAGACAATGTTTCAAGCATGATATCACATCATCATCAATATCATCATGAAGAATCATCTCAAGATAATGGGATTGATGCACCCTATTACTCTAACTTAGGGGATGTACCTCCTACTAATTAAGGTGGGTGTGTCTCCTTATTTATATAGATATTACCTTTATTATATTAACATTTCCTCACACTTATAGGATTTTTTTATAGGTAACTTTTAGGGTATTATTATCATGTATTTTATCCTTGTTAAAATATAGGTGGTGGAATTTTAATAAAAAAATATTTTATTGATATTGTACATGATTTCATTTATTTTAATATTAAATTTTATAAAATATTTATAGTTTATAATAAACTTTGATTTTGATATGTGACTAAATTATGCATATTTTTATAAATAAAATTTGAGATTGATTTTTTAAATTAAATTGTTCATATATGTTTAAGAATGGGTTTTTGAAATCATATTCATTTACAAAAATTTGTCCTATCTATATGATTATTTATTTAGATTTTAAATATGTAGAATATCTTATTATGTTCTTATTTTACAATCAATTTTCTTTAAAATCATTATCACTGCCTACTCTTCATTTTTTATTTCTATTACTATTGAAATAAATAGGCAGAAGTTTTAAAAACTATAGTTATTTTCATCTAACTTAATTTTTTGTAGGATTATTTTTCCAACATTTCTTCGTAAACATGACACGTTGACATATTTATTCAAGGTCATTGTTACATATTTTGTTGTATAAGTATACACATTGACTTTCTTTCATCTATATGTTAAATTTACACCTTAATTTATTATCAAGTGACCCTTTATTTCTCATCTTTTTTGTGAATGATTACAGGAGATAAACATAAATCTTTGATTTAAAAAAGGAAGATATCAAAGTTTATGGCAAGCTCAAAATCCTAGAATATAAATTGATGTAATTGTTATTAAAAAAATCGAAAATGAAAATTTTCATTTTTCATTTTTCCTCTCCTTATTAAAAAAAATTAGAGTTGGATGAATGATTTTAGTACATATTATCTATTAATAGTGTAACATTCTAAATGTAAGTATTTTTCAATCAAATTGTCAACTACCAAAAAGTTTAGAGAATATTTACAATTAAGAAATGATGTCTCTCAAGATTTTAATATATTTTTAAAATAGACATTAAAATATAATTATAAATTTTCTTATAGATTAATAACCTATTACATTTCCTTGTAAATGGGTTGAGATGGATGAATATGGAGTCAGTAGATCTTGATGTGGTGAAGTATTTAGAACCAGAAGGATGGTGGAAATGTAATTTTGATGGAGCATCAAAGGGTAACCCTAGCCTTTCAAGTGTAGGAATTATCACAGTGGATTGGGAGGGAAACATGGTTGTGTGTGGAGGAAAAATATTGGTAAAGGGAACTAGTTACGTAGCTAAGGAATTAGAGCAAAAAGTCAAGATTGGAGCCTAGAAAAAATTAAAATTGATTGAATCATTGAGGAATTAGCCTCATTTTAGTAAGAAGGAAATGAAATGTGGAGGAAGATACTTTATCTAATTGGGATCTTTACTTTAAAATTAATGAAAATAAGGTTAAGGACTTCATAAATTTAACTATAGATCTCCCTAATTAATTATGAAATATGTTTTAAAGGAACTCATTTAATTAAAATCTAAAAAAGGGAAGGTGGTAGGCAAGTTGGTATCATAGTACGAAGGATTGCAATTAATGTGGAGAGTATGTTGAAAATATAGGAAGGTGGTCAATCAGAGGTAGTGATAAATGTGATAATTTTTCTCAAAAAAAATCATAATGAAGTCCTTGCTTTGTAGAGAGAGTTGGAGTGGGAATTGTGTCATTACTAGATGGAGATGTCTTTCACCTTGAAAGTAATGAAGTGTGATAACCCATTTATAAGGCTAGTTACAAAAACACAAACTAAAGGGTTTGTTCAATTTTGACGATCTTAAATTGAGTGAGAGTGTACTAATTTTGTTGGGGAGTACTCTTAATCAAATAAAGAACTATCATTGCACAAGTACAAAAATTATTCAATGATCATGGAATGGAGGATGCATTTGTTAGATTGTTGAGAGAGGGGGGGTGCATCAATTATCATTAGGTCCTTAAACACTTTTCCAGAAACTTAACTATTTTAACTTTTAATCAACTAGCTCGGTAAATAGATCAAACTTTACAATTATAAACCAATTCAAACTTTTTTAACTTCATATACCAAATATCAAAGTAAACCTCATGTATATATTTCAAGTTTTAGCATGAAACAGTAAACATGGAAAAACATGTAACATGGTAGACCTTGAAAATTTCCATACTAAATTGCACTATAAATTTTTAACCTTAGTAACTGTATTTTTGTCATTTCAGAGGTTGATATTAGATGTACCCACGAAATGGTGAAATTTCATTGTTTCATGCAAATAAAGATGAGAAAGAACCTTAAAACTGTAATCACCCAAAAATGGTCATCTAGACTATTAACCCCCTTCTCAACATTTTTGCTAAAATTATTAAATCATTTATTTTGACCAAATCTTCAAAAATCAATTTATTTGATTATATCCTATCTTATCTTATCTTATCTTATCTTATGATTTGACTACTATATCCTAAGTTCTTATTTAATTAAAAGGAACATTTCCCCCCTTTAATTAAATAAAAGACCCCACTCATCTCTTATCCTAAGTTGCACACATATAAGCATTTTCCCACTTTAAAAATAAAAGAAAAGTCTTTTTGTCTCACATGGAAACACAAAAGTAAAGTCTTTGTGATTGGTGGAAACAATTGTGCACATGGATCATGCAAAAGTCAACTCCCCACCCTTGACTAGGTCCTCTTGTTTGTTGATGCATTTCCTCTTCAAGATCTAATATTGTGTTGGCCATTAAGGGAGGAGATAAATTTTGAGGCATTCATGATCTTCTTTGTTGATGCACATTTGCATTCATGGCTCCATGATGTGGTGTTGGTAGATCCATTGCATTTGTGGTGATTTCCTACATCCTTTATTGCAAGTTCAACATCATCAACATACAAGTCTTGCAAATCCTTACTGACAAGGGTTTCTACAAGAAAAGTGAATAGTTACATTTTTATTTATTTCCTTTACATATCTACATCTCCATTTCAAGGTTAACTCAACAATCTAGGGCTTAAACAAGGCAAGACCTCATCTACTGAAAATAAGGAACAAGATTTTCTATGTGCAGGAGCAAGATAACAGAGTCACAACCACATATATGAAAAACATTTGTTGAACCATTTCCAAAGAAGTTGTGTTGAAGTTGCTACTATGTCTTGGGAACATGGTGACTTTGTGGTAAAATGTCTGGAATACGATGACCTAGTTGATGTCTTTCTAAGGTCCTCATAAAATAGCATTTTCAAGGTTTTCAATTTTAATTACAAATTTGCAGTTGAAAGCTCCCTCATAGTTTCAAATCCATGATTTTCACAACAAAAAAGCACAGTCCTTTACACCAAGGCTCACACTTTATCATTTATTTCATTTTAGTCTAGACCTATTTTAATATTTGTGAATATTAACACTGTTGCAGTCATTGATTATTTAATCTCCTATTGTAAACGATTATTAAACTGTAGAAATAAATTCACAGCTAATATTGAAAAATAACACAACTACAACTTCACCAATAAAATACAGAAAGAAATTTAGAACACAAAGAACATAATAATTTTGGACAAATCGTCCCTGGAAAAACCCCTAAGGGAAAACCAGTTTTGCAGATGGAAAATATATTAACTTCAGCAAATCAAGAGATATAAAATTCCTTACTTCTCACTCACAGAATTTAGACAACCTCCTAATTTCTCTTGCTAATATTCCCCACTGCTATCCCCAACGCTATCACTATGCCCTTGCTAACACTGCAAGACTATTTTCTATCACTACAAACTCATTTGCTAACACTATAAATGCTTCTATAACTCTTGTTGTTCTTTGTATTGTTATGTTCTCAAAATACCTCCCTTGACCTCCATTTATACTACTTAACCAAGAGGTTTCTAGTTGCTTCTTGATCAAGACAACTCAACCAAGAAGTTTCTAGTTGCTTCTCGATTAAAACAACTTAACCAATAGGTTATTAGTGGCTTCTGGAAGGAGTCAATTAATTAACAAATAATTATCGTAACTCTTAACAATTATTTTCCAATTAATCACATAAGGATGAACAGTTGTCCAAGCTACCTAAAACTAACAATATCTTTATTGGTTTGATTGCTTACTTTTAGCACCTAGACCTATCTTACTTTCCATTGAGATCAATTATCTCAATTGCACTTTTACATTTATAGATTCTTAATCAAACTTACATTGTATGCAAGAGAACTTACTTGCATACTAAATTTATATAATTTGGGTTTAGCATTAGAATTCCTTCGTATCCTTAGTTTTTGCTAATCTAATTTGAGTTATATTGAGAGTTATGTTTGGAATCCCTCTTTCTCTTGTATTGAAAGTTAGTAAAAAGTGGAGGCCTTACTCTATTGAACATTTCCATTTTTCACCTAAAAAATATTATTTATAAATAAAAAGAAAAATATAATATAATTTAGAGAAAAATTATCCTAGGATTATCACAACCACATATTGGGACACAACTCAAAAGCTATAAGATTCTATCACACGAACTCCATCTCACACACCCAATGTATAGGAGATATAATATATTAAATATCAAATGATATTACAAAACTATGTGCTAAAACCACCCAAAAATGGCACCTATTTTATCACCAATCTAAGATTCCCTATGATGTGTCAATATACATACCAACACATGTAGGTACCTTTTACAACTCATTTATATGTCCAATGCATTTTTATATGAAAGCTCATGATGTGCTCTATTGAGCTAGAGCTTGTGACACTTGTTATGGACACTTTTTGGGGCATTTAAGATCCTCTAAGGGCTTTGAAATTTACTTCACACTTTTTTCAAAAACTTTGAAAATTAAATATTTAATATCTTCAAATCTAGACACCATATTACAACTAAAATTACCAACATACTTATTTACCAATCTAGTGGTTTGGGGGAAAAAAAAACTGATCCATGCTCAAATGAAATTTAAAATAAATAGTAACCTTACATAAATGCAATATTGGTACATCATTTTCCTAATATTCCCCCCTACTCAAACACCTTTCAAGAGAAAAGGGAGTATTATGGAAAAGGAAATTTGTTATCTTTGATATTGATGGAGCCTCAAGAGACAACTTAGTGTAATGTCACCTTACTTACACTCTAATGAAGTGGGGAGATTTAATGAGATATGGAAAAATAAGTAGCTATAATGATCAATCATAGAAATCAAAATAAATTAACAATGCCAAATGATAAAAAAATTTAGAGTATGGAAAAATAAATAAAAATAAAATAGGAGAATATAACCTAGATAATCATCAACTAGATCCATTTTACTAGTTATGGTTAGTTTCTTTCTAAAAATATTTTCTATGATATGTTTTTGTAAAATTTCTTGTGAGCTCTACCCATTTTTCTTGATCTACATTATTTTTATAGAGGATCTTGAGGTAAGTCACTTAGCATAGATTGAGTGAGTTTTTTTTGGTTTTTTTTTGGATTGTTGAATATGTATGTAGCTGGATCAATTTTTCTATTGTGTAGCTAATATGTAATAAGCACCTTAAAAAAGATTTCTAAATATACATGTTCAAAAAGAGAAATAAAGAGATACATGTTTAGAAGGAAAAGAAACCAACATTTACATACCCTTAAATAAAAATGTAGAGCTAGAGCATGGGAGAAAAATCGTAGAGCAAGGGCACAACATAGTAATGAAATCACAGAGCAAGGGCACGACATGGCAACAAAATCATTGAGCAAGGACATGACACCAAAATTACAAAGCAAGGGTATGACAACAAAAGACAAAGATCATAAGGGCATGGAAACAAAATGTAGAGTTATATCATAGGAAATAAATACACTAAACACATATGCATAATCACAAGGCTCATTCACTTGTAGATGCCATAACCCAGTTAAATATACGTATATATCAACCTAGCTAATTATCAACTAGACCCAATTAATTTTTTATGGCTTACTTCTTTCTAAAAATATTTGCTATGATATGTTTTTGTAAAAGAAACTATGAAATCAGCCCTTTTTTGTGGTCTACATTATTTTTGTGTAGGATCTTGAGGTAAGTCATTTAGCACCTGTTGAGTGAGTTTTATTGTTTTACTATTTGGATTCTAGAATATATATGCAGTTGGATCATATATGTAGCAAGCACCTTGAAAAAGATCTCTCTCAATATATAAAGAGATACATGTTTAGAAGGAAATATAAAGAAATCCATGTTTACAAAGAAAAGAAAAAACATTTACATACATACCCATTCTCACCCTTGAAGAAAAACATAGAGCTAGGGCACATAGATCACAAGGGCATGACACAACTATTGACATATCAATCAAGTTTTTTATTAGTGACACACACTTATTTAGATTGTATATAGCTACCAAGATCATTGTACAATTCTTAGTGTTTGCCATGTAATTTAGTTGTTCGCTGAGTTCTACAGTTGCTACCAAGTTCTTTGGACAAATCCTAGTAGTTACCAAGTAGATTCAGTTAATCTGAAGACCAATAGTGTAAACCATGCATTTCAATTGATGTTGAGTTTATCAATGGTTATTGAGCAGTGCAGTGCTAATTAAGTTTGTAGTGTATGTGATGATAGTCCAGTGTAAACTAAACTTTCTAGTGTTAACCAAGAGACTTAGTTTATACCGAGCTCGAGGTGAGAATGTTTACTGAGTCATACAATGTAAATTAAGAGACTCAATTTATATGATGAGTTTCACAATGTCTATCGAGTCACTAGTCTAGACCAAGTTTAGGACTACTTAGAAGTGATCAGTATGGACCAAGCTTCTACATCTACCAAGTGCATGATGATGCCAAGTATTAATAGTGGATGTCAAGTATCAAAACCTCACCGAATTAGTCTTCAAAACCTAAATGTCTTCATGTGGGCTGACTTTGTAACATCTGTGATAGCTTGTATGATGGCTGACTGTGTAATTTTTATAATTGGATTAATGCATTGCATCATATCCAATGTATGGATGTATGTAATGTGTGAAAAAATGAAGATGTGAATGTGAATTACATTAGAGAAAAGTAGGAGTGAATTATAAAGGCCATAATAGTATAAGGAGTGGTACAGACATATCTATCATAGAAAGGTGATCAGTACACAAAGGAATCTCATTTAGCAAGCCAAGTTACAAATCAAAGATCATCTATTGTTTCATCCTAATAGGTGGATTAGTCAAATCCTTTCACAAGGTAGACCTAACAGTCTTTTGTAAATCTCTTTACCAAGTGCATACTTATTTTTATGTTTGTAAATCCTTTCACAAGGTGGACCTAGCATTCCTTATTGCTCCTAATAAGGAAGATCATCAAAAGTGGTCAATGCAAGCTTTAACAGGCTAACTTTATATAGTAGTACTAAATTTGTGGGTATCATCCCCACCCTAGTTTTACTTTCTATTTGGAAGGTTTTTGGGTCACCAAATCTTTGTGTCTCATTGTTATGAATGCTTTCAATTTCTTATGCATGCAATTAGATCAGAATTTATATAATGGATAAATGCTAAATGAATGGTTGGATTAAAGGTTGAAATCGTTAAAGTTTTATAAGTTACTAATTCACCCCTCCCCTCTTAGTAACTTAGCTTAGTCTTAAATATTTCCAATAATTAGTATTAGAGCTTTTTTGTTCTCAGGAGAAAGCTTAATAGCTTGAGCAAAGATCAAGGCCATGGAGATATTTAGACTTGAAAAAGCCATTGACAATGAAAAGTTGGATTTAGAAATGGTCATTGCCGAACTCAAGAAAGAAAAGGAGAAATTCTCTCAATCCTTGAAAAGAAGAAAAGAACTTGCAATTCAAATGAATGATGAATTCTACATTGAAGAAAGAATTGAAGACCTTCATTCAAGCAATTTAGATGAAGCCAATGAAACAATCAAAGAACTCCTAGAAAAGAATGGTTCCCTATAAGAAGAAGTAAGAAAGCTAAGAAGAGAACAAGAAATTCAATCAGTAAAGTTATGTGAAGTCTTGGAATAGAGAAACAAGATAAAAGAAGAGATGGATGGAAGGAACAATGAAATCTAGAACCAATCCCTTCAGCAAGAAGACCTTATTGATCAGCTCTACAATGCAAATGAAGAAATCATGAGCCTAAGATTTAAAAATAAAAGAATGAGGAATGATATAAATTCTAAAAAGAAAATCAATGAAAGAATGAAAAATGATTTGAAATCTGAAAGACAAATCAATTAAATATTGAGAAATGATCTAAACTCTGAGAAGCAAATCAATCAAAGAATGATGAAAACTCAAGTAGACATGAATCAGTTAAAAATGAGAAAAATTTCTATAGGAAAAAAGGGAAAGTAGGAATTGGATATATAGACGAAAGGAGAATCATCCAAGCAAGGAGCTCAAAAGAACCAAAGACTTACTTGTAGTCACTGTGGTAAGACAAGTTATACATCAAACAAGTGTTGGAGTAATGGAAAAGAAAAATTCAATGGAAAATGTTACAATTGCAATCAGCATGGTCATAAAGCTAATGAATGCAAAGAGAAACCAAGATTTGAAGGCAAATGTCACAAACGCAAGAAACATGGACACAAGTCACCAAAATGAAAAACCAAGGTACTGAATCTAGTAGAGCAAATTGTGAAAGCAATATTTGGATGGGACTACAACACTTGGTGAAAATATCATTACCATGGAGAATTTGGACACATTGGTATAAATTACATTAAACATTATATGAGGAAAAGAGATTCTACAAAAAGATGTTTCATTTGTAAGGAACTTGATCATCTTGCCAAGAACTACATGAATAATGGTAGAATTGAAGATAAGAAGAAGACAAAAGCTGATAACATCCAAAAATAGATGAGACATCAATGGGTTCCTAAGTCTACTGAGGATACAAGTCCAAGAAATGATGGTCAACTCACTCAAGAATTAAGTTCACAAGGGAGAACTAGAACTAGGCTATCAAAGATAACATCTAAATCAGTTCCAATTGAAAGGTGGAAAAGATCCAAATTTTTATTTAGGATACAAAGGGATCACTAAGTGAGATCGACATCAGTTACTACTAGGTTACTTCTCTACCAAGTGAGGTCAGGTCATAGACTCTACCGAGTGAGGTCAGAAGTAATAAAGATTCATATGGTTACCAAGTCACGAAGACTTTACCAAGTGTTCAATGCCAAATAGTGGATGACAGTCTATCAACATATCTACTTTCGTATTGAGCATTAATGGAAAAGTTTTAGCAAAAGGAATAGAATCAAAATCATTTCCTATCATGAAATTTTGAAGAGCGATTTTCAATGTAATCAAAGTGATTTGAGAAAATTTCCAGTGAAATTATTTTGAATTCTCTCAAACCCTATCGTGAAAATGGCATCCAATAGCAACAAGGTTAAGTGAGGATCTAACATGTTGGTTCATGGAGTTGAGTGGAAGGTGCCAAATTTTAAGCTCACTCCTATGGTTGCTAAAACCCTAGATCCAAGTATTGCACAATCCCAAATTCCCCTTAAGGTACTTCTTATTAATGATATTTACACTCATTTCAAATGCATTATCCAAGAAATTGGTACACTAGAGATGGATGATGCCTAGGTTAGTTATGCATGAACGGAGTCCTAAAACCCAAGCATCAACATCTGGAAACCAAAGGGTTGACACATATCCCTCACATGCCCTGAGAATTTCAAATCAAATGGATTAGGTTTATCCTCAGCCAGGTGCATAATGGGTAGTTATGGATAGAACAACCAATTCTAATAACCAAGAAGATGACTCATCAAATCATTGGCCTCCCTATGATAGCCAAAGCCAAAATGACAAAAACCCTAGGTTCGTTAGAATTAGAAAAGAAAACTCTAGCTGAATGGAGTGGTAGAGGAATGAAAATCAACAGTGTCACTAATGTAGAATTAAAGTTTGATATTCACATCATTGCACACAAGATATACAATTTGAGTAGACTAAATAGTGTGTCATGTGAAGCTGTGGACTTAGCTTACAAAGTGGTTAAGAACAATTTGTTATACGACCTTGTCAAGCTATTGCTAAGATAGTTCAACAAGAACATGGAAAGCATAAGAACTTCAAAGAACAATCCATGTAAGTTTGGTTCCTTGTTGACTTTCCTATTCTTTTATGTACAAAAATTATTTCCTTCTAAAGGCAGTATAGTATGGAGGAAAGATGTGCATGTGCTCTATCAAATCAATGAGTATATTACAAAGATGGGTGAGAACTAGAACAATATCATGGAAAACTACTTCAATGTATTTAAGGAGAAAATGAACAATAGGTTCAAAATCCCCAAGAAGCTAGTTGAGGACTACAAAGATGATATATGTTTCATGGTGGATGGTGATAAGGTATATATTCAGGTAGTTAATCCTAGAATTGTGTGGGTAAAACCTCTTGGGTATGAGGTCAACATTGATGAAGAAAAGGATATCAATGAACAAGTTGATACTAAGGATACATAATTTGGAACGTATGATGAAGCAAAGGCTAGGATTGAACTTGAAATAAGGCTTCCTCAAGTAGTCAACAAAGGGAAAAGAAGGATTGCAAAACTGAAATCAATTCCACCCCTTTTGTTAACCAAGGGAAAAGGTGAGGATAAGAAAGGTGAAGAAGTAGAGGATGAGGAAGAGTATGAGGAAAAAGAACCATTAAAGAAGAAAGGAAAGGTGATCATCACCAAGCCAAAAAAACCATCCACTGTAGTATTCACCAAGAGGTCAAGAAAGAAAGTTGATAAAGAAAGAGGAGACATCATATTTGGGAAGCCTCCACCCACCTTCCAAGAAAAATTAAAGCAATTAGAAGAAGGAGCAGGCATAAAAAATTTTAAATCATTAGAATATGAGATTAGGACAGTGGAGGAGCAGAAGCAAGTTGGAGACCTAGTGTTGAATAAAATGGGTAAGTTGAAATACTCACTAGATCAGCTCGCTTCACAAGTTCCTAGTGAATTATTGGAAAAGATAAGGCCAAGATGGGATTTTGCTATGCAAACTTTCAATGACATATATGGATAAACCTTGAGGTAGTTATTATCGAACATATCAGATGCTGAGGTAAAAGAGTCATTGAAGAAGAATGAAGAAAAATTGACTCTAAATTTTAATACTTGTCTAGTTTTGATCAAGCACGTTGAGCATGTTGGTAGGAATGCAACAAACACTTGGAAGAATATATATTTGTTACATAAACCAAGTGATCTTCAAGTCAATTCCAAAGATGATGATGAAGTAGAAGATGAGAAAGATGAAGAAGAGAATGTTGAAGAAGTAATTCACTTTGACAATGAAGAAGATGAAGAGGATCAAAGACAAGAGGTTGTTGAGGAAGAAAAGAAAGATGACGAGGAGACTGACTCAGTCAAGATAGTTGCAGTAGTCATTGTCTCACTTCCTCACTCTCCAAGAAAGCCAATGTCAACATCAAGTGTGGAGATAACATCAACAAGTTTGATTGTGACCACTAGTGATATATCAAATGTCCAATCACTCTTTATTCCTACTCAGGTTAACACATCACTAATAGAAGTGACTTCCACTTCATCCACCAAGCTACAAATTCCTTCTTCATCTACTGAGTTAGTACTTCAGTTTTGACTTCTCCAATTTTGACTTCTTTAGTTGTAAGCAAACCATTTTTAGGTTCTACAATTTTGAGCACATCAATTTTGAGTTCCTCAAGTATTTCTATAAGTATTCCTTTAGTTAGTATAGTATCAATTTTTATTGCAAGCCCTAGTATCTCTACCATTGTTTCTATTCCAAATACAAAAGCAATACGTGTAAGGATAGTTGAGCCCACGGTTCAACTAAGAAATTTTTTTTTTGGAAAAGTAAAGGAGATAGAGGATGACATTGATTTAGATGAGGAAATAGTAACCCCAATTGGGATATCTACAAGTTTACTCTTATCCAAATGTGGACATTTGGTGAACTCCTCTAAAAGAAGGCTAAGAGAGGAGAGAGATAAAGAGTATAAGATAATTGAAGATGCCAAGAACATTTTTATAGAGGCTATAGTAATTGAGATTGATTCTTCTCAAACTATTTTGTATTAGCTAGTAGAACTAGCCTAGAAATTCAATGAAGACACTGATGGACAAGATAAGCTAGTAGAGAAGGTTGAAAAGAAGTTTAACAATAAAGTGTTGGAGCACATTGCTCAGCAAATTTTCATTCGTCAAGTAGAGCTCTCTAGAATTTTGGGTAATTTAGAAACATCATGTTCAAATATCTAATCACTTTTTGGGAAGCTATATGATGTTTCTAGTTTTACAAAGGAAATAAAGGACAAATTGTCCAAAATAGATGAAGATCTAAATGCTAGTCCTCAGTAGCTACAACTTGACCCCAGTTCAAGCTCTGCACACTTCAAGAAAATAAGTTTCTTATTATAAATTCAAGCATAATTGCTAAGGGAAGAAGAAAGGATCAGATCCACATTGATTGACATACAGAACATGATCCTTCCCAACATGGATGCACTGCAAAGACATATTGCATATTGAAAAACTCTAATCCATGAAAATAACTTCTCTATTGTGGACCATAGGATAGAATTGTTAGAAAAGGTACAAATTGCACTTCATACATGTAAGGTCCTATAGGAAAATTGGGATAAAACTTTGCAAATCATTCTTAAGGTACACTCTAAATTTTTTTTCTCATTTTGGTGTTTCTATGTAAATAATATAGAATAAATCTTTGGCATTAATGTCAAAAAGGGGGAGAAAAGATAAATTGGAGAATGTCATATGTTATAGGGGAGTAAGACACATAGTATGAGGAGAAATATACTATGGGACAGAACTTGCAATAAGTAAGACATGTACAGAAAGACATGTTGTATATAGCAGGAAGGTGTATAGTGTACTATATATACCTTACAAAACCAATTTTGAAAAATCCCAAAAATAGTATACTCTACCGAGCCAGTATCACATGGTGATCGATATAAGGTATTCAATTTTGGTTGATAACTATTTTTGTCACTAATGCCAAAGGGGGAGATTGTTGACATATCAGTCAAGTTTGTTATTAGTGACACACACTTCTTCATATTATATATAGCTACTGAGCTCATCGTACAATTCTTAGTGTTTTCCATGTAATTCATGTGTTCACCAAGTTCTACAGTTGCTACCAAGTCCTTTGGACAAATCCTAGTGGTTACCAAGTAGATTTAGTTAATGTGAAGACCAATAGTGTAAACCGTGCATTTTAGTTGATGCCAAGTTTATCAGTAGTTACCAAGCAGTGCAGTGTTCACCGAGTTCGCAGTGTATGTGATGAGATTCTAGTGTTAACTAATCTTTTCATTGTTATCCAAGAGACTCAGTTTATACTAAGCTCAAGGTGAGAATGTTTACTGAGTCATACAATGTAAATCAAGAGACTCAGTTTATATGATAGGTTTCACAATGTCTACTAAGTCACTAGTGCAAACTGAGTTTAGGACTACTTAGAAGTGATCTATATGGACTGAGCTTCTACACCTACCAAGTGCATGATGATGTTGAGTATTGATAGTGGATGTCGAGTATTAGAACCTCACCGAGTCAGTCTTTAGAAGTTGAATGTCTTCATGTGGGCTAACTTTGTAACATCTATGGTAACTTGTATGGTGGTCGACTTTGTAATTTGTATAATTGGATTGATATATATGTAATGCATTGTATCATATCCAATGTATGGATGTATGTAATGTGTGAAAATATGAAGATGTGAATGTGAATTATATCAGAGAAAAGAAGGAGTGAATTATAAAGGCCATAATAGTATAAGGAGTAGTAGAGACATATCTATCATAGAAAGGTGATTAGTACACAAAGGAATCTCATTCAACAAGCTAAGTTGCAAATTAGAGATCATCTACTATTTCATCCTAATAGGTGAATTAGTCAAATCTTTTCACAAGGTAGACCTAACAGTCTTTTGTAAATCTCTTTATCGAGTGCATACTTAATTGTATGCTTGTAAATCCTTTCACAAGGTGGAACTAGCAGTAATTATTGCTCCTAATAGGGCAGATCATCAGAAGTAGTCAATGTAAGCTTTAACAAGCTAACTTTATATTGTAGTACTAAAGTTGTGGGTATCATCTCCACCCCATTTTTACTTTCTATTTGGAAGGTTTCTGGGTCACCAAATCTTTTTGTCTCGATGTTATGAATGCTCTTAGTTTCTTATGCATGTAATTAGATCAAAATTTATATGATTGATAAATGCTAAATGAATGGTTGGATTAAAGGTTGAAATTGTTGAAGTTTTAGAAGTTATTGATTGACCCCTCCCCTCTCAGTAACTTAGCTTAGTCTTAGATATTTGCAACAATGGTAATGAAATCATAGAGAAAGGGCACAACATGAGAATGAAATCACAAAGCAAGGGCATGATATTACAATGAGATCATAGAGTAAGGGTACAACAACAAAATGCAAAGATCATGATGGCACAACAACCAATTGCATTGATCATAAGGGTGCCACGACAATGTTCATACCTTTCCACCCCTTTCACATGCAACTCTCTCCAAAATAAAAACAAATGGAAATTGATTGTTGTGTTTCTCTTTTTTTTTAATCCTCATGAGGGCATCACAATTAAGATGCCAACATTGATATTGTGATGATATCAGGGACAATTGTAAAAAAAAATGTATGAAAATGACCACAAATTACACCATTGTCATAATTTTTTGTGGCAATTTGACACCAAATGTTGTAGTGTCCTTTTGATCTTGTAACCAGATCACAAAACTTACATCCAAAATCTAATGGATTTCTTACTCGCATTCGGTAAACACTCTACTCATTTTCACACTTTGCACTTCATACAATATGGGATATACTTTACAAACAAGGAAAAAAGCTTTCCTTCATACCATATCTTCAAAATAATTCCTTGAGTTAGCCTTGAGGCTTTCTCAATTAATTATGATAAGATAATTAATTGATTACAATTATAATAGCACTTTCGGTTCACAATCTATACAAAACTTCAAGGTAAAAGCACAAACCTGTGTCACTTTTTATGAAGAAAAAGGATATCAGAATGCAATTGCTCAACATTAATGAAATAAAAAATGGTATTTGTGTTTAGAAGTTGAAGATGATGTAAACTGATGAAATGTCTAGAATTGGATGACTTTTATGCCTATAATTTTTATAATTTTATTGAGTAAGAGTTTATTCATTTTTTTGAATTTTGAAGTCCCCTTTCTAACTGTAAAAAATATAGCATGTAGTTCCCATCAAACAAATATATGCAAATCATTTTTTTGATCTGATTTGAATATATTTTATAAATGACATGTAAAGCTAGGAAACAAAAAATAGAAATAATTACATTTTATGTATATTTTCTTTGTTATAAGTACTCAAGGTTAACCTTATCAGAATCCAATACTTTTTTCCTCCTATTAGAACTATCCTATAAAATCTACACCTTTTTGGAAAAATATTACATATTCCTAAAGAGGACTCTCTCTCTCTCTCTCTCTCTCTCTCTCTCTCTCTCTCTCTCTCTCTCTCTCTCTTTATATATATATATATAATGTTATCATTTACCATTTTTTTTTCTTTTTTGACGGAGCATCTTCTGAAATGTTAAAATATTGACTTATAATATTTTGAAATGATAACATATTATAACTAATAAAAACACTTTGAAATTTATATAATGATGATATTGAAGCTGAGATCTATAAAAGGGTATTTTTAGTTTTTGAAAAAAATGAGTTTTGATAGAGAAATGAGATTTGGCCAAAACAAGTTTTGTTATCCTAAAAGGTGACACATGTATGTGATTTTACCCTTCACATGTGTGATGATAGGGCTTACACATCTTCTAATGTCACCATTTGACTATCCTCTATCACTAGCTGACTACACATCTTTACATCTCAAATGAAAGATATAATAAAAACATTAGAAACTACTTT
The DNA here is from genome assembly GCA_028749045.1 of Cupressus sempervirens. Lineage (NCBI taxonomy): Eukaryota > Viridiplantae > Streptophyta > Pinopsida > Cupressales > Cupressaceae > Cupressus > Cupressus sempervirens. Next base: position 19,967,218 of record CM053788.1, read on the forward strand.
CCAAGAAATCTATCTTTGTATTGCTCTTAGTAAATTAAGAACAACTTTTCAACATCTTCAACTTACATGTTGTGCATTGAACTACTTCATTAGGACACTATACTAAATATTTCCATGAGAATGCATCACCAAACAAGAAAAACCTTGTCCATACAACTAAGATCTCTCTCTGCTACTCTACCAGTCTTCACAGAGTTACTGCTATGTTGACATCAATGACAAACACAATACTGAATGAAACATGTCAATACTCTCCAATGCATAGGATACTCTCCCAATATAGCATCATTATCATTAATTCTTACAAAATCATCACATTCTAAAGATGATAAAAGAGGAGAGGTCCTAGTAAACAAAAGAGTCTTGTTGAGTGGTGAGAATGAACCTGGTCAAAAAAAGAGTTTGTTTCACACAAGGTGAAAATATCAAGATAAGTGTTACATGATGTGATCACTAATGGTGGAAGCACTGAAAATATAGTGTCAAAAATTATGGTCATGAAGTTAAATCTCAAGTAGTAGAAACAGTTATGCCCATACTATATTTCTTGGGTGCATGATGACCACAAGGTCGTAGTCAATGAGAAATGCTTAGTGAAGTTCAATATTGGAACCTACCAAGATAAGATATTGTGTGATATCATAGCTATGGACATATGTCATATGTTTTTGGGTAGGGAGTGGTAGTTTGATAGGCATGTTGTACATTATGGACACGCAAATACCTATATTACTTTGAAAAAGGATGAAGTAAAACGTAACTTGAAGCTATTGAAGGAGAAAAAAGAAAATGTATGTAGTAATGCTAGAATATTTTTTGTTGATGGAAAAGAGGTTATGAAGGAGATGAGGCATGAGTATATGTGTTTTTTTGTGATTCCAAAAGATGGTAAAGAAGAAGTTGTGGAGGTACTTGTAGAAGTTTCATATTTATTGAGAGAGTTTCCTAATATTGACTTTGATAATGTACCTAATGGATAACCCCCAAGGTAGGAGATCAATCACTAGATGGATTTGATCCTAGGAGCCAATCTAGTAAATAAGGTAATGCATAGAATGAAACCAACAAAGAGTGAGGAGTTGAATAGACAAGTGCATGAGTTATTGTGGAAGGGGTTTATTCAAGAGAGTATGATTACATGTGTTGTACCAGTAGTATTAACACCAAAGAAGAAGGGAAAATGGAGGATGTGTATAGATTATTGATCTATCAACAAAATCACATTCAAGTATTGATTTCCATTGCCATGAAGGGATGATATTATGGACTGTTTAAATGGAGCTACATATTTCACAAAGATAGATCTAAAGAGTAGGTACTATCAAATTCAAATTAGAGAAGGAGACGATTGGAAATTCTCCTTCAAGATAAGGGAAATGTTGTATGAGTGGTTAGTCATGCCTTTTGGGCTAACCAATGCATTGAGCACTTTCATGAGGCTCATGAATGAGGTACTAAAGGAGTTTCTAGGTAAGCCTTTCATTATTTACCTAGACAATATTTTGATCTTTTGTAAGATGTCAAAGGAGCATTGGATGCACTTTTATAAGGTGTTTGTATTGTAATGTGGAGCCTAACCAGACTTAGAGGTTTACTTAGTGCATATTTCTCCCCATATTATTTCTATGGGGGTTTGGGAGCAGCGCTCCTATAGGATCCTAGGGTAATGCTCTAGGTGTGCTCCTTGTCATAGTATAGAGTGAGATCGAGGGGCAATGCTCCTACGAGGTTTTTGGGGGTAGCACTCCTAAAGCCAAAAATGCATTTATATTATAAAAGTCATTAGCTACTATTTTTCCTATTGGAAAACTTATTCTAGCCCTAATTTTGTAAGCAACAAAATCTTATTTAAAAAGGATTAGGGTTAGGGATTTCATAATGTAATGGTGATATTGTAGATTCTTGTGACGCTATTGAGTTGTAAGGATTTCCATATTGTAATCACTGGATAATAATAATAATGGACTTCTTGTTGGTGGACATAACCTAGGGATTGGGTGAACCACGTTAAATCCTGGTGTTTTGTATTCTATTCTATGCAATCTATTATTTTTTGATATTGGTTATATTTTCATGTAACTATTATTTCTATCCAAGTTTAATCGTAACAAGTGATATCAGAGCTAGATGAGTATTAATTTTTTGGGTTCAAACTATTGTCATTTTTTGGTTTTAGTTTTAGCTAGGCCATCACCATTTTTTTTAGCAATCCTCTATAGGAAGGTCTCATAGTTGAGTGGAAGTCTCACAGTTGAGTGGGAGTGATGGTAGACAAGGGTAAGCTAAAGGTGGAGAAGTTAAATGGGGAGAAATTTTAGTTATGGACTATCTTTATCAAAAGGATTCATGGAAGCCTTTGGAAGGAAAGTCCAAGAAACAAGGAACTATGTCAAATGAGGATAAGGAGATTTCAAATAGGAAGACACTTGGAAGCATTCGACTGCACTTGGCACCATCAGTGACATTTAATATTACAAAAGTAAAGATGATGGAAGAGTTGATGCAAACCTAGTGAAACTGTATGAAAAGCCCCTAGCTTCAAATAAGGTATTTTTCATGAAGCGTTTATTTAATATGAAAATGATACAAGGTGAATATGTTGCGGATCATTTAAATGAGTTTAATATTATTACTAGTTATTTATATTCTATAGGTATTAATTTTGATGAAGAAATTAGGGCTCTCTTGATTTTGTGTTCTTTGCCTAAAAGTTGGAATGGCTTAGTAATGGATATGAGTAATTTTATTTCTAGATCTAGTACCCTAAAATTTGATTATGTGATTAGTGTTATTCTTAGTCAGGAAACTCGTAGGAAAGCCTTGGGTGGATCTACATTAGGAAGTGCTTTAAATGCACAAAGAAGAGGTAGAATGGCTAAGAGAGAAAATAATTGTGGAAATCATTGGAAATCAAGAGGAAAGTCAAAGGGGAAGAGGTTTCAATCTAGAGGACCAAAATATTATTGGTACTATGGTAAACTAGGGCATAAGAAGAAAGATTATTAGACTTGAAAGACTAATGAAGGAGATAAACTAGAAGGGAACAAGGAGGAAAATCTGATAAGTAACAAATTCGAAGAGGATGCTTTACTTCTTTCTTTAGAAATTGTTGATGGTTCATGGGTTTTAGATTATGGTGCTTCATTTCATGCTACACCTCATAGAGGTTATTTTATTGATTATGGCCAAGAGGATTTTGGGCTTATTTGTTTAGGAGATAATGAATCCTATTAGATTGTTGGAAAGGAAAAAGTTAAGATTAAGTTGCAGAATGGGAATTCATTGGCTACTACATGAGGTAAGACATGTTCCAAGGCTGAGTAGGAATTTAATTTTAGTAGGGCAAATTGGTGATGAGGGTTGTATAGTTACTTTTAATGATAAAAATTGGAAGGTTTCAAAAGGTTCCCTTGTTGTATCAAAAGGTGTGAAAGTAGATACCTTATATCTCATAATTTTTCTTCTACTTTGATTTTTTCAAAGAAAAATGAACATTGAGGAACATTTGTTGTAGATGAGCAGGGAGAACAAATAGTTTTTGTAGATTCTAATACAATGTTATGGCACAACCTTGGGCACATGAGTGAGAAAGATATGAAAGCACTTCATTCAAAGAAAGTTTTACTAGGTCTAAAATGTGTATGGAATTTTGTGAAAGTTGTGTGTATGGAAAATAAAAGAGAGTGAGTTTTGTAAAGACTAGGAAGGAAAGTGAGAGATTAAAGCTTGTGCACATAGATGTATGAGGACCATGTCAAGTATCTTCCCTTGGTGGCTCTGATTATGATGTTAAATTTATTAATGATGCAACTAGAAAAGTATGGATTTATTTCCTTAGACAAAAATTTGATGTATTTCAAACTTTTAAGAAATGGAAATGCTTGGTTGAAAATGAGACTAGTAAGAAATTAAAATGTCTCAGACCTGATAATGATGGTGAGTCTTACAGTCATGAATTTGAAGATTATTGTTCCACTAATGGTATTTGTAGACAGAAAATTATTCTAAGGACTCCATAGAAAAATGGAGTGGTTGAATGCATGAACAGGACTATAATGGAGCATGCAAGGAACATGTGATTACCTGCTAGGTTACCCTTAAACATGTGGGTAGAGGCTTTCAATACTATTGTATATTTTCTTAATAGAGGATCCTCTACTCTTTTGGGTTGTGGTATTCTAGAGGAAACATGGATTGGTAAGAAGGCGAGTTATTCTTTTCTCAAAACCTTCAGTTGTGAAGCATTTGCTCATATAGATTCTAAAAATAGAACCAAGATGGAAGCTAAGTCAAAGAAATATGTATTTTTTAGATATGGTATTGATGAATTTGGTTATAGGCTTTGGGATTTTCAAAATCATAAAATTTTAAGAAGCAAGGATGTCATATTCAATGAGAAAGTATTGTACAAAGATATGTTGTAGCAACATGAGAAGAAAGAAAATGATTATGTAGTATTGGGTGATACTCCAAAAGATGATGTTTTAGTAGTTCCCCATGATGTGCAACAACCACAAAAATAAATACCACACACACCAGTGAATGTTAGATGACCAACAATGCTAAGTAGAGCTCCAAAAAGATTCTCTCCCTCTTTGTATTCTATTTTACTTACTAATGCTAGTGAACCTGAATGTTATGATGAAGCTGTGCAGGTGGATACAAAGATTCAATGGGAGTCTAGAATAAAAGAAGAAATGTACTCTATGTTAAAAAATAAGACATGAGATTTATGCAAGTTTTCTACAGATAAAAGGGCTTTATAAAATAAATGAGTTTATAGGTTGAAAGAAGAGGATGGAGGCAAGAAACAATTTAAAGCTAGGTTAGTGGTAAAAGGGTTTGCATAGCAAAAGGGCATTGATTTTGACAAAATATTCTCTCCTATTGTTAAAATGAATTCTATCCATATTATTTTAAGTATTGTGGCTATTGAAGATTTTCATTTGGAGCAGCTTGATGTTAAAAAAGCCTTCCTTCATGGTGATTTGGATGAAGAGATCTATATGGCACAGCTACAGGAATTTGAGGTCAAACGTAAGGAGAACTTAGTGTGCAAATTGAAGAAAAGTTTATATGGCTTAAAGCAAGCACCTTGGAAATGGTATCTAAATTTGGTAGTTGTATGCATGAGCATGGATATAGTAGGTGTCATTCAAATCATTATGTTTATTTTAAGAGGTTAGATGATGATAGCTACATCATTTTATGTTTATATGTTGATGATATGCTTGTAACTAGGTCTAACATGGATCATATTAAGGGGTTAAAAGAATAGTTAACATGTTCATTTTCTATGAAGGATTTGGGGGCAGCAAAACAAATAATTGGTATGAAGATTTGTAGAGATAAGAAGATAGGAAATTGATATTATCTCAGGATGATTATATTGTGAAGATGTTGCAATGTTTCTCGGTGGAGAATGCTAAAGTTATTAACACACCTTTACCTAGTCATTTGAAGTTGACTAAGAAGAAACAAGAAGAGGAGGATAAGATATCCAATCTACCTTATACTTCAGCTGTAGGAAGTTTGATGTATGCTATGGTATGTACCAGGAAAGATGTTGCACATGTAGTGGGATTTGTTAGCAACTATATGAGGGCATATGCACTGAGTTGTGGTGCCAAAAAGATGACAAGGTTTTTTTTTCTAATTTTCAATAGCGCATACGTGCTATAGAGCGTACGTGCTATTCTGATATCCAAAAAGTTATATGATGGGCTACAGATCCACGGCCCATCATTTTCATTTTGCTTTTTGGCTCTCCAACAGCGTGTATGTAGGTTTGATAGCAAAAATTCACCACCATTTGCCAAAATGCCTCCTCACCGACGAAATCCAAGACAACGAGCACACTGACGACGATGAGGTAAGTGATATAAACTTAACTTTGCATTGTTTAATATGTTTTCCATATTGTTTTATTGGTTTTTGATATTCTTTTGTAGGGTTTTTACAAATTTCATTTAGATTTGTTTATTTAGTTGGATTTCAATTGATTTTTTATCAGGAAATGTCCATAATCAATCAAAAAATCCACAAAACCCTCAAGAACCTCAAAATCAAAACCCTCCTCAAGAAGAACAACAAATTCCACAACCCGAACCAATTGCAAGACCTCTGCTAGGCACACAAGAAAATATGAGAAATGAAATACAGAGAGGCAAAACTGAATTAGAAAGACTCATTGCTCGGTTGAAAGAATTCGAACAAACCAAATCCAATGAGGGCTCAATTGGCATCATCCCTCGAATCCATTAACACTCAGATAGCCTCAGTTAGTGGTCAGTTAGATATTTGGCGGGCTAAGAGGGATGAACAAAAAAGATTTTATGCAAATAAATTGTCATTTGAAGATGCTAAAAAAAAAGGAATATCAAAAGGTAGTATATGTGCATTATTTAGAAAACCCGATGAGCCAAATACTGTTAGAGAGGGTACTAAATGATTCCCCATCCATTGGTGTATACACGATGCTATTACAAATAATTTTTGGGATAGATGGTGGATGGTTTTTGATGCCCCTCCTTGCAACAATCATGAGGTCCCCATGTATTTTTTGAAGAAATTATATTGTGAGTTTGTTCTTGGGGAGATCCCCAATTATTCTGATATGTTAGACTCCCAGGGTAGAGGTGGGGGGTCATCATTTGAGAGGCCAGGAGCACGTCGTGACCCTAATGTAGTTAGGGCACCTGTGGTCCATCCACATCATGAGCATGTGATTATTCCTTCAGTTGTGAAGGAACATGTAGAGGCCAGCACTCTAGGGACCATTAATGCTTTGACACAAACCCTCATCCATTCCATGAGCCCATTAGTTGAGGGGGAGCCTTCTATGCATCATGGTCACATGTGCACTTCATGCAGATCCCTATGCACATTTGGCACTCATGCCGAAGATGCTGCAGATGATGGGCTTGTCACCAATGAGTTCCTGAACGAGACATTTGGCATTGACACACAGGTAAATTACTAATTTGATCACATTTCATATGTATAGTGAATGATTAATTAATTAGCATTTATTGACATTGTTCAAAATTTAGGGTCAAAGTGTTGTTGGGCCTAGCAGCGATCTTCCAGGCCCATTTTTTGTCCCTTCGACAAGTCCTAAGGTATGTATCAATTTAATCATTTTAATTAATACATATATTTATTATGTAATCATATTAAGGATTGACAAAAAAAATTATGCATGTGCATCATTTCTCCATAGGACCCTCAACCTTTACCACAGACACAGAGCAGAGACACCATACGAGCTTCACACATGTACAGTTGTTTCATGTTAATTTAATTAATTTGATTATATTTATTCCATGTTTCATGTTAGATATAATGTGTATTGTATGACATGCATCTCATGATGTCAGACACACCTCCTCATCTGCGACAGTCTGTTGATAGTGGAGTGGCCGCAGCTATGGCTAGCTCACAGCCACTAACGGAGGTATGAAAGAATTTTCTTCATTTTAGTTGTTGTTTATAATAGTTAATCTCAAAATTTCTAATGTTATTTATAAGTGATTATATTTATTGAATTGTTGTAGGGTCTTGTCATGCCTAATCATCCACGAGCATTTGAGGTGGACTTACAGAGTGACTATTTGTTGGCGGTAAGAAAATAATTGATTTTGTGTGTACATATATTTTATTTCAACGTATAATAAATATTGATTCATATCTACTTTCTTTGTATCAGTTGGACCTGGAGAAAAGCCTCAACAAGAGGTCAAGTGAGCATGTCAGGAGGGCCCTGTCATCTCCACTGTCTCCCTCCACACGACGACAGAGGATGTCGAGAGACTTGTTTCCTTCCCCTCGTGGGAAGGAAAAGATGTAGTTGAGATATCCGATACATATATATATATATATATATATATATACATATATATATACATATATATATACATATATATATACATATATATATACATATATATATACATATACATATACATATATATATACATATACATATACATATACATATACATATACATATATATATACATATATATATATATATACATATATATATATATATACATATATATATATATATATATATATTATATGTATATATATATATATATATATATATATGTATATATATATAGAGAGAGAGACTTGTTTCCTTCCCCATGTATATATATAGGCATCATAGAGACATATTTGACATACATTTGATGTACATATGAAATTCCATATTTGATGTATGACATTATTGGTTAATATATGATATGTTTGTTCATATACGACATTATTAGTTATCATAATATATTATGTGTTTGTTAATGTATATTACATTATTGGTTATCATTTTATATTATATGTTTTTTCATGTATGATGTTAAATTAGATATGTTCGTGTATGACATTAAATTAGATATGTGCATGTATGAAATTAAATTAAATTGCTAGAGAGTTGCCATTATGTCTACCAACTAGTAGATGTTATTTTTTGCTTTATTAGTATTTCTCAAAAGTTGCAAAGAAGTTGTTTCTGGTGAATAGTTGTAAACAATTGTGATCATCGACTTCATGTACTCATGGCTTTGGCTGCGAACACTTGTAACTTTGGCTATAAGCATCCATGGCTTTGGCTATGTGCACTAGTGGCTTTGGTTGTGAGCATTTATAGCTTTGGTTGTAGGCACAATATAGCCTTGGTTGTAGGTTGTCTTTCTTGCTGCATGTCAAAGTTACCTTCAATAATATCATTAGTCTAAGATCATTACAATTAAAATACTATGACACAATACCTTGGAAATAATAGTCTTTAACCCATTACTTTATTTGTTAAAACATCATGTAGTATCTACTATAGTGCTTCTACTCAAATATGTTTTCAAAAATACATATTATGGCAAAGAAATGTCTATGGAAAGCTTGTCAAATAGGATATTGAAGAACTAAATGTGGACAGTCATTAGTACCCATCAATAAGAACACGGTCATCTTTCTCAAGCAAGCCATATGACATTAGCTTAATTTATAAATTTCCTTTGCAAATAACTAGAAGATGCTATGAATCTTAATTCAGAGTTAATCACGAACTCATTATTCCATCCAAGAAGCATATATCACCCTAAGCCAATTAACCGACAGGATAAAAATTAATTCAATTTCAACAAAATTTTGAGTATAAAAAGCATCTTAGGGATTCTTACAAGAATTAACATGATGTTCACAAGAGCATTACAAGTTCTCGTAATGCTATTTCACATATTGCAATCATATTCAATTTTGAATGGCCATTTGTGTTACAAGCATAAATTTTCTTTAAGGTCTTTTAATTCTAGACATGAATTTTATTCTGAAGCTTTTCTATGACAACCCACTCAATCTATATATTGTTGTTCCACATTATGCTAATTTGACTTTCATTGGTTGATTTGGGTCTAGAAATGAAGTTATTCACTACCTTTTTTATATATTATTTTTTTGTAGTGAGGTTCTAGCCTGAATGAATGTATTAATCATCGAAGTTGTGAACCTTGGTCGAGATCCTTACAAATATATTTTCAAATTGGACCTCAAATAGTTTCCTCAGTCACCCCCTGTACACAGATACTGAAATTGTAGTTAATTACAAAATTAATACTGAATTAACACAAGTTTAATTGAGAAGTATTATGTACCTCAATAGGCTAGATTATTATTGACCGGGAAGCTTTATCTTAGAGCAGTTGGTTTCCTAAATCTTTAGCGCAATGACACTCTTATGGAATGTGGAATTAGGTATGCTAGCTAACGAATGTTCTTTAAAAGGAAGAGGAAACTCAAGACTCACATGTTTCCAATCAATATAAATGTTTAAATTGCTTCTCTAATTTTTTCTATTTATGATCTTCTTAAAACTTAACTTTCTAAATACATTGATGGGGAAATAAAGATCTTCTAGGAACTAAAGGCTAATCATGTTTAATACTTACAATTCTTTTTTTTTATCTAATAATTTAAAAAAGATTGTACAAGTGTTTTCAAAGAGCAACACTTGTCACTAACATCATAAGAAGGACTATCCAAGGAGAATTACCATTGATCCCCCACCACCAAATTCAAGAGAAAACAAAAATCCACTACTAAAGAGATAGTAACAATGATCATCCCTAGTCTCTCCCTTATCACAAAATGATTAACATCAAAATTTGCATTTCCAATTGTGTCATGTGCGTTGAAGCGATAGTAACATTTTCACTCTCTTACCTAATGTCTCCCATTTCTGAAACTCTTGGGGAAGGGCAAGGCCATCTTCTTAGTACTTCAAAATACAACGAGTTCTATTTTTTCCCACATTGATAATCGTTGACTTAAAGTATAGTCAAAGTATTGACGACCCATAGGAACTCAACCTTTGAACATCCCATCTGTAAATGACCTCATAAAGAAAGTTCAATAAACTCGCATGAAATAGTGAAACAAAAGTTACATACTTGTGAAGATGATCAGACTGCAGGTGATCAATATGTCTCAAATCTATATTCAGTTCTTTTACTATGCATATAAATGGTTTTTGATATAAAAGACTTATATCCACGAAATAAATAATCATTTTTTTACTATGCTATCCTTATCCTTGGTTGATCTCTAGTCTCTGCAACATAGTCCTGTAGGAACTGGAATCTCATCCATATCTTGCACAAGCTCCGAGATATGCCCCATCAAAGATTGCAGCCCTGTGGGATTTAGTGACCCTTAGGGACATTTCGGTTCAGCGTTCCTGAGAACGTTCGAGCACTGAAGGGGACAAGAAAAGGTTGGGGATAGGGTTTACCCAGCCACCCAGAGCTAATGGAGCAGACAGTTTGATCCCACAACGAAAGATGAGAGAGATTTGGCAGTTGGCAACTTTGTACTGGCCAACACTGCAAGTTTCAACATCACTCGAGATGGTGTTGTAGAATGAAAAAAAAATGCAATCTCCAAAAAGTGAGAGAGGTTATTATAGCTCTTTGCAACATAGTCCTGTAGGAATTGGAATCTCATCCATATCTCACACGAGCTCCGAGATATGCCCCGTCAAAGATTGCAGCCCTGTGGCATTTAGTGACCCTTAGGGACATTTCGGTTCAGCGTGCTTGAGAATGTTCGAGCACTAAAGGGGACAAGACAAGGTTTGGGATAGGGTTTACCTGACCACCTGAAGCTAATGGAGTAGATAGTTTGATCCCATGATGAAAGATGAGAGAGATTTGGCAGTTGGCAACTTTGTACTGGCCAACACGGCAAGTTTCAACATCACCCGAGATGGCGTTGTAGAATGAAAATGGAATGCGATCTCCAAAAAGAGAGAGAGGTTATTGTAGTTCTCTACAACATGGTCCTATAGGAATTGGAATCTCATCTATATCTTGCACGAGCTCCAAGATATGCCCCCTCAAAGATTGTAGCCTTGTGGCATTTAGTGACCCTTAGGGACATTCTGGTTCAGCGTGCCTGAGAACGTTCGAGCACTAAAGGGGACAAGACAAGGTTGGGGATAGGGTTTACCAGGCCACCCAGAGCTAATGGAGTAGACAGTTTGATCCCATGACGAAAGATGAGAGAGATTTGGCAGTTGGCAACTTTGTACTGGCCAACACTGCAAGTTTCAACATCACCTGAGATGGCATTGTAGAATGAAAATAGAATGCGATCTCCAAAAAGTGAGAGAGGTTATTTTAGGTCTCTACAACACGGTCTTGTAGGAATTGGAATCTCATCCATATCTCGCACGAGCTCTAAGATATGCCCCGTCAAAGATTGCAGCCCTGTGGCATTTAGTGACCCTTAGGGACATTCCAGTTCAGTGTGCCTGAGAAAGTTTGAGCACTGAAGGGGAAAAGATGAGGTTAGGGATAGGGTTTACCTGGCCATCGGTAGCTAATGGAGCAGACAGTTTGATCCCACGATGAAAGATGAGAGAGATTTGGCAGTTGGCAACTTTGTACTGGCCAACATTGCAAGTTTCAACATCACCCGAGATGGCATTGTAGAATGAAAATGGAATGCGATCTCCAAAAAGTGAGAGAGGTTATTGTAAGTCTCTGCAACATGGTCTTTTAGGAACTAGAATCTCATCCATATCTCACACAAGCTCTGAGATATGCCCCGTCAAAGATTGCAGCCCTGTGGGATTTAGTGACCCTTAGGGACATTCCGGTTGAGCGTGCCTAAGAACGTTCGAGCACTGAAGGGGAAAAGATGAGCTTGGGGATAGGGTTTACCCAGCCACCCAGAGCTAATGGAGTAGACAGTTTGATCCCACGATGAAAGATGAGACAGATTTGGCAGTTGGCAACTTTATACTGGCCAACACTGCAAGTTTCAACATAACCCAAGATGTCATTTTAGAATGAAAATGGAATGCGATCTCCAAAAAGTGAGATAGGTTATTATAGCTCTCTGCAACACGGTCCTTTAGGAATTAGAATCTCATCCATATCTCGCACGAGCTCCGAGATATGCCCCGTCAAAGATTGCAGCCCTGTGGCATTTAGTGACCCTTAGGGACATTCTGGTTCAGTGTGCCTGAGAACGTTCGAGCACTGAAGGGGACAAGATGAGGTTGGGGATAGGGTTTACCAAACCACTTGGAGCTAATGGAGTAGACAGTTTGATCCCACGATGAAAGATGAGAGAGATTTGGCAGTTGGCAACTTTGTACTGGCCAACACTGCAAGTTTCAACATCACCCGAGATGGCGTTGTAGAATAAAAATGGAATGCGATCTCCAAAAAGTGAGAGATTTTATTGTAGGTCTCTATAACACGGTCTTGTAGGAACTAGAATCTCATCCATATCTTGCACGAGCTTCGAGATATGCCTCGTCAAATATTGCAACCTTGTGGCATTTAGTGACCCTTAGGGACATTCCAGTTCAACGTGCCTGAGAACATTCGAGCACTGAAGGGGACAAGATAAGGTTGGGGATAGGGTTTACCTGGCCACCTAGAGCTAATGGAGTAGATAGTTTGATCCCACGATGAAAGATGAGAGAGATTTGGCAGTTGGCAATTTTGTACTGGCCAACACTGCAAGTTTCAACATCACCCAAGATGGCGTTGTAGAATGAAAACAGAATGCGATCTTCAAAAAGTGAGAGAGATTATTGTAGGTCTCTATAACATGGTCCTATAGGAACTAGAATATCATCCATATCTCACACGAACTCTGAGATATGCCCCATCAAAGATTGCAGCCCTGTGGCATTTAGTGACCCTTAGGGACATTTCGGTTCAGTGTGTCTGAGAATGTTTGAGCACTGAAGGGGACAAGATGAGGTTGGGGATAGGGTTTACTCGGCCACTTGGAGCTAACAGAGTAGACAGTTTGATCCCACGACGAAAGATGAGAGAGATTTGGCAGTTGGCAACTTTGTACTCGCCAACACTACAAGTTTCAACATCACCCGAGATGGCATTGTAGAATGAAAACAGAATGTGATCTCCAAAAAGTGAGAGAGGTTATTGTAGGTCTCTACAACATGGTCTTGTAGGAACTAGAATCTCATCCATATCTTGCACGAGATCCAAGATATGCTATGCCAAAGATATTTGAATTCATAGTGTTTAATGAGAATATAGTTGAGGCTTGCTTTACTTTTCTATGTTAAGTTTGGCTTTCAATTTTGGTTTCCCTGCTTATCTATGTGAAAGTTCCACTTTCATAAGTAACATGGATGCAATAATACTAAATTAAGTATAGATACATGGTTCTAGAAGCTTCACATAGCTTCTCTTCAACTATGGATCTTGTAAGCATTGTACCATGACTATTGGTGTTGTGAGAATATACAAAGCATATATATTGTTTGACCAAATGTCTTCAATGAACATGAACTATATGGAAGAAGAGAAGACATGTTGCAAAGTCTTTGAAAATTTTCTTCAAGAAATGTAAGGAGCCATGGGTGATTCATTCAAATTATTTGGTAAAATAAGAGGAGGAATGAATCAACCTTGATGATAGAGGTAAATGCTGAATAATATTTATTTAATCACATTGTTTGAAAAAACTTTGATGACCTTTAAATACAATTGAAAGAAATGGAATTGATCTCCCTTACTCATGTAGATGAATAAAATTGGAATTCAAAAAAGAGAGGGACATCCACCATAAAACCATGCAATCATGCACTTCTTGATGGGAGTATCATAAGTTCATTGTTAGATGGATATGCCAAATGTGGAAGAATTAAAAGGAAAATATGTTGATTAATTGAATACAAGCATCAAACCAATGTGATAACAAAAAATAAAAGTTGATTCCATAAGGTCTAACAATATCATATAATTCATTTATCAATAATTTGAAACATCATAAGCATATGTCTAATAATGTCATACATAGAAAAAATTATACAAAACATATGCCCAATAATGCCATATAGGTGTAAAATGTACATCATTAGATATATACTCTTTCCAACTAAGGGAACAAAATAAATCCCTAATTTTCTTTAATTGCCAACAAGTGGGAGATGACCAGTGTATATAACAAGGTCTTCCTAACATGCTCACTAGTCCATTAGTCTAGAATCTTCTGTAACTCCACATGTTACAATCAAAATTATATATGAATAAATAACTATTTTATATAAAATATATATATATATATATATATATATATATATATATATATATATATATATATATATTTACACATAAAACTTAATATTTTCTTATAGCTAGCTGATAATTCCTCTATATATACACCTCAAGGATACACTGATGGTCAAGAATAATAAGACCCTACATAAACTATCAAAGTTACTACTCGATTGTGCCTATGAATTTTATATTGAATTTTAGTACTAATGAAATTTTAATGTAAACTCTTTCATACCTTAGTCATTGGATTAGAACTAGTGAGTGCAATAAGGACTTGTTGATCAATACAATGATGAAGATGTAAAGGTATCTCTGATGTCAATAGCTGAAAATGATAATACATGAGACTCAAATGCAGTTATGAAGAATACACATTTTCTTTTGTCTCCATATCAAATAAAATATTTTGGTACCTCTGTGAATGTAGTATGACATCCTTCATTTTATAGTGTTGATCCCAAAGCTACAACACTTATTATTTATTACACATGTATGTAAATCTGTTAAGCATCAAATTCAACACCTTTGTCTGCAAAATAATGTACTATATGTTAGAGTAATAAATTCATTTCCTTAGTAATTAAATTATATTGATATAATTACTAAGTTACTTATTATATTGATATAGTTTACTTATAATTCCTTTCGATTTACAACTAATTGAAATGATTTCCCCAATTTTCCATCTAGTCACTAGAAAATTGGATTTGTTGTCTCTTTCTCTTAAAGAACCGGATCTACTAGTTCCTTTGGTCTATAAGCCTTCCATTGAGATTGGGGTTTTGAAAGGTTCAAGGGTTGAGGAACTTTTTATAGAATATCTTGAAGAAGGAGAGGTCATGCATAATGGTTTTGAGGAAGGCTAGAGTTCCATCCAGATGGTGTTGCAAAATGGCCAAGCGGAGGAGGAGGTAGACGAATAAATAGAATAAATGCATGAGTAGAATGTGATTGATCATCGCTGATGTAAAAATGGTACTCCCTCAAAATCTTCCTGTCATCCTCTATACTTGTAGGTGAATTCATGAATGTTATGTGAACAAATATAGAAACCTGTTGAGATGTATAATACTTTGCTTGCACCTCATTTTGTGGTTGTAGTGTGTAATTCTCTGCAAAATCTACAACCGAAACAATGGTATCCAATGGAAATGTATCCTTGCACAACTTGAATTGCAAATTCAACCATCGAGCTCTATGGGTATGCCTTGCATACTTGTACATAATCTTTTCACGAAAAATCTTCATGAACTCATACACTGGAATCTTTTCAATAACTAGATCGCATCTTTTACCATGTTTCCCATATTTTAGAGCATATGTCACTGTCTTGAATTTTTCGTAATCTACTATTTCATTTCCAATTGCATGTGTACTATCCATATGTTGACAAGTTGATAAAAGTTGCAAAGAACCACAAAATAAGCAAGTACCATCCAAGCATGATGTCTTGTAAAATTGTTGGCTGTCCCCTATTTTACATAAAATGTTGGATATGAATTCCCTTGAAGATCTTGGTGGCTCTTTTATGTCACAATCCTGCAAAACAAACTGAGAATGCAAAACTACGCATATGTGCCTAAAAAACATCAAAATGGTTAGAAAATTCAATATGTATCCTACAACAACAAGTTGTGCATGTGTGATTTATTTTCACATAAAAAGATTTACCCATCTCAAAAAATATTTGACTTATTTGAATTTGAGGATACATACCAATAAATTTTGCAAAAAATTGTGTCTGAGTTGAGTCCAAAAAATGTTTCGCATGTGGCTCACGATTTTGGCTACAAATCCTCCTTCTTACAACATCTCTTTGATTAGGAGAAACACGTGTATTATTTTTCCAAAAATCTTTGATCAATGATTTCAAGGCTTCACTAATTTCTTTATCCTTTTGCGGTAGTCTACCGCTAAATGTCCATAACTCATTTTTTGTTGGATCTTCTAATCTCTCATGCCTTAGCATGGCTCTCCTTAAGGTACCTCTACCAATTTTTAATGTTTTGCTTGTCTTTCTCATGAGTCAAGCTTTCTTCATTTGGCTACTTACTATTGTCGATGTGAGCACTCGTCTTGTGATATTACTATCTTTGGTGCATGATTTAGAACCCACTTTGTCATAAGCACTCATTAGATTCTTTACAATATTTCTTTCATTTGAATCATCCATCGTTCTTAGCCCAAGAATCTTCATGATAGGCCTAAATTTCAAATTCCTCATCATTTCAACAAATAATTGGCATTGACCTATAATATTTAATTCTTCAAAAAAAATCTCCACATATGATTAACTTTTCTTTGACAAGTACGCTTGCTAATCTTGTCAGGCATTGATTTCCAAATGTTAGTATCAATATCAATCAAATATTTTGGTTTTCTAAAACGAATTCTAGAAGGTGTTCTAATCTCTTCAATTCTCTCAACATTTTGAACATCAATATAAGGTTGAGTGTATTGCGTACCTTGAACTGAAGATGATGTGCCTTGGCAATAAGATGTAAAAGATGGAATATCACTTACTTGATGTGTTGATGTTGTGCTTTCAACATGACATGATGGAGTGTTTATATCCTCGAATCTATAAATTAGTATCTTCAAAATGAGAGGATGATATGACTTCAACATTGGAAGATGGTGTAGTGGATGATATGACTCCAACATTCGAAGATGGTGTAGCGGACGATATGACTCCAACATTGGAGGATGGTGTAGCTTCACAATTCAATTGTCTTCTTGAGCGTAACAATCTCATTCATTCTCTTTGTCTTTCTAATTCTTCCTCCTTGTTTCTTTGTACTGGTGGTTCTTGATCCTCTTCGAAAGTTAATTCTTCATCATTGCTTTGCAATTTTCTTTGTTCACGTAGTAATTTCATTTTATCTCTTTTAATTGTCAAATCTCTCTCCCTATCTGCATTTGTTTGAATCTTTGGTTTCTTCCTTGGCATGATGATGATTTCTACATGTCAAATTATTCAAACATCCGAATTACTTAAAATGTGTAAATTACAAATTATTCAATTACTTATAAAAATTATAATTATTTGAATGAATACACAATATATATCAAACGACTTGTCAAATTTCTAACCATTTCGAAATAACATTTCATTCAAACATACAATTTTTAATGAATTCACTATATATTACATAACATATCAAATTATAATCAAATTTGTATCTATATATCGACAAACAATATTTAAAATGGATTGCACTAACCTTTTCTATTAAAAGAATATTCAAAAATTCTTCAAATCACGTATCCAATGATTGAATTTGGTGTTTGCTAGATGTTGAAACTCATGTTTTCTGTCAGAATAACAGAGAGCATAACAGACCAAAAGTTAAAAATGGATGAAATGGGCCCCAAGATTGGTTTTTGACTATTTTTTGGTGATTTGAGATAGTGCGTATGCACTATAGCATGTACGCACTACAAAGTGCGTATGCACTATAAAGCGTGTACGCACTATAGTACGCATGCACTATCTCAAAACACATCACTCCCCATCCTCCCTACTCTCTCTACCTCTCTCACCCCCTCTCCTCTCCTATCCCTGACTCTTTAGATCTCTCACACACACTCTTATCCCCCTATCTCTCTCCCTCTCCCTCTCCTACCACCTAATTTCTCTCCCCCATCCCCTACTCTCTCTCTTCTCTCTCATCCCCTACTTTGTCTCTCTTACACACATTCCCATTCCCCCTCTCTCTCCCTCTCTCGTCACCTACTTTCTCTCCCCCATCGTCGTACTCTCTCTATCACCCCCTACTCTCTCTCACCCTCACACTACTACTACCTACTATCTCTCTCTTTCAAATTCTCTCTTTCCCTTTCTACTCTCTCTCCCCCATCTTGTACAAGCTCTCTTTGCCTCTCCCACTCTCTCTCCCATCGCCTACTTTCTCTCCCCCATCCCCTGCCCTCTCTCTCTCATCTCCCATCACCTACTCTCTCACACTCTCAAACTCTCCCCCATCCCCTACTCTATCTCTTCTCTCCCATCCCCTACTCTCTCACACTCTCACTCTCTCCCATCCCCTACTCTCTCATACTCTCACTCTCTCCCATCCCCTACTCTATCTCTCTTACACATACACCCCCATCCCCCCCTCTCTCTTTCCCTCTCCCATCGCCTACTTTCTCTCCCCCATCATCGTACTCTCTCTCTCTCTCTCTACCACTCCCTACTCTCACACTCTCACACTCTGTCCCATCCCCTACTCTATCTCTCTTACACACACACTCCCATCCCCCCTCTCTCTCTTCCTCTCCCACCACCTACTTTCTCTCCCCCGTCGTCGTACTCTCTCTCTGCCACCCCCTACTTTCTCAAAACACATCACTCCCCATCCTCCCTACTCTCTATCCTCCCTACTCTCTCTCCCATACCCTCCCTCTCTCTTCCTACTCTCTCCCATCCTTTACTCTCTCTCACTCTCCCTCTCCCACCACCTACTCTCTCTACCTCTCTCACCCCCTCTCCTCTCCCATCCTCGGCTCTTTAGATCTCTCACACACACTCTTATCCCCCTATCTCTCTCCCTCTCCTACCACCTAATTTCTCTCCCCCATCCCCTACTCTCTCTCTTCTCTTCCATCCCCTAATTTGTCACTCTTACACATTCCCATTCCCCCTCTCTCTCCCTCTCCCACTGCCTACTTTCTCTCCCCCATTGTCATACTCTCTCTACCACCCCCTACTCTCTCTCACACTCACACTACTACTACCTACTATCTCTCTCTCTCAAGTTCTCTCTCTCCCTCTCTACTCTCTCTCTCTCTCCCATCTTGTACAAGCTCTCTCTGCCTCTCCCACTCTCTCTCCCACCACCTACTTTCTCTCTTCCCCCATCCCTTGCTCTCTCTCTTATCTCCCATCCCCTACTCTCTCACACTCTCACACTCTCCCCCACTCTCTCTCTCTCTCCTCTCCCATCCCCTACTCTATCACACTCTCACTCTCTCCCATCCCCTACTCTATCTCTCTTACACATACACCCCCATCCCCCTTCTCTCTTTCCCTCTCCCACTGCCTACTTTCTCTCCCCCATTGTCGTACTCTCTCTCTCATCCACCCCCTACTCTCACACTCTCTCCCATCCCCTGCTCTATCTCTCTCACACACACACACACTCCCATCCTCCCTCTCTCTTTTCCTCTCCCATCACCTACTTTCTCTCCCCCATCATCGTACTCTCTCTCTGCCACCCCCTACTTTCACACTTTCACACTCTCTCCCATCCCCTACTCTCTCACTTTCATAGATACACACACTCTTACCCCCCCACTCTTCTTCTTCTCTCTCATCCCCTACTCTCTACATCTATCACACACACTCCCATCCCCCCTATTTCTCTCTCTCTCTCTCCCTCTCCCTCTCGCACTCCCTCTCCTACTACCTACTATCTATCTCTCTCAAGTTCTCTTTCTTCCTCTCTCTCTCTCTCTCTCTCTCTCTCTCTCTCTCTCTCTCTCTCTCTCTCTCTCCATCCCCTACTACTTTCTCTCAAACTCTCACACTCTCTCCCATCCTTTACTCTATCTCTCTTATAAATAAATACACATTCTCATTCCCCCCCTCTCTTTCTCTCTCACAGTCCTTGTCCCACTGCCTACTCTCTCCCATCCCCTACTCTATCTCTCTTAAATGCTTCCATTCCACCTCTCTCTCCCTCCCACTCCCTCTCCCACTGCCTACTCTCTCTCTCTCTCTCTCTCTCTCTCTCTCTCTCTCTCTCTCTCTCTCTCTCTCTCTTACACACATTTCTATTCCCCCCTGTCTCCCCCTCTCCCACTCCCTCTCCCATCGCCTACTCTCTCTTCCATCCCCTACTCTCTCTTGACCTACTTTGTCTTCCCCCTCTCCATTCCATACTCTCTCTCTTTCACACACATGCACTCCCATCCTCCTCTCCCGCTCTGTCTCCCATCACCTACTCTCTCTCTCCTCCATCCCCTACTCTTAATCTCTCTCTCCCAACTTGTACTCTCTCTCACACTTCCTCTCTCTCCCATCCCCTACTTTAAATCTCTTTCCCCCATCCCGCACTCTCTCTTTTCCACCCGTACTCTCTCTCACACTTCCTCTCTTTGCCACCCTTACTCTCTCTCTCTCATCCTATACTCTCTTTGCCACCCCTACTCTTTCTCACTTTCTCTCTCCCATCCTGTACTCTCTCCCCTCTCCTATCCCCTACTTTCTCTCTATCTCTTTCATGCACACACATAGCCATTCCCTTATCCCCCCCCATCTAGTTCTCTTTTGCAACTTACATCTTAATAGTGTGTGCACACTATAGTGCTTACGCTCTATAGCGCGCACGCACTATTTAGATCTAAGGTTTAAATAGCGTGTGCACGCTATAGCATGTGCATGCTATAGGGTGCCCACGCTATTTAAACCTTAATCCAACCCAAGCTTAAGGCTTGGTTTTGCCTTGGAGATCCAACCCAAAGGTTTGGATTTGATGAACAGGCCTGAGACGTGTTTTCCAGCAAACATACAAAAAATGATTGTTTTTTCTTCTGTGCTCCCCTTCAAGATTTCTCGTGGTTGGGTATCGATAAGATCAGGTTACATAGCATTATAGGTCTCTGTGTTAGCTATCTAACCATATAATTTATTTTTGATTTGAACTATTTCAAGCCTCTCATCTATAATTTCTTTTGAATGTATGTTCATTTTTTGTCAAAAACCACCACATACTAATTGGGCTATAGATTTTAGCCCGTTCATCAAATTTTGTAACAACTTAGTTTTTTAGAAACTAGACTCCATTCTACACACTTTGAAAAAAAAAGTTTTGATTTTAGATTAGTTTTCAATTATTTCTAGGGGGAGCACACAAATATTTCACGTTTTTGGGATGTGTCTAGTTAAAAAATTCGTTAAAAAAAAAAAATAGACATTATAAAATTACTCAAAAAATCTAGGATAAACTACATAGTGTTAAGTAACTTTTGACCAGAGCAATTAAAAAATTTCAAAAAAAAAAGTTAAAATTTTAGGGGGGCCACACTTTGTACTGTGCTATGTTTTTTTGGAATAAACAGTACCACTTTTTGTGGCCCCCTTTTTTGAGGATCTAAAACTAAACCATTTTGAAAAAAAATTAGTAGTTTAGAAACTAGATTCAAAGGACTATGACTTTTTTTTTTTGTCATATCTGAAAATTTTGAGCGTAACTATCTTCAAATTCTTGTTGAAGTTTAAAATTTGCAAATTTCAGGAAAAAGGTGTCCACTTATACCCCCCTTTTGGCACCACAACTTTGTGCACTTACCCATGAGTCATCTAGGAATTAAGAATTGGAACATAGTTAAATGGATTCTTAGATATTTGAGAGGACATCTAGTAAGTTTTCAGATTTTGGGGACTCTACTACTGATTTACAAGGCTATGTTGACTCAAATTTTGTAGGGGATATTGATACTAGGTAGAGTACTACAAGTTATGTATTTACTATTGGTGGGGAAGTAGTGAGTTGGGTTTCTCAGTTACGGAAGGTTGCCAAGTAGATGATATGGCTTCAGTTCTTCATGGATGAATTGGGACACACATAGAGGGATGATTATTTAATTATAGATAGCCAAAGTGTCATTCATCTTGCTAAGAATTCAGCTCTACATTCAAAGACAAAATACATATAGTTTTGGTACCATTTCATCTGGTTAGTTTTGGATGATGGATAGTTAAAGTTGGATAAGATACATATAGATCAAAATGTAGTGGATATGTTTACAAAGGTAGTGATAAGGGAGAAGTTTATCTCCTCTTTAACTTTGGTTGGCCTTCTAGACTTAACAAAATAAAAGAACAATAGAGTCTAGGGTGGTTTGATCTTCCAATAGGAGCTAAAGGTTTAGTAGTGCTATGATCAGTCTCCAAGTGGGAGGTTATTTTTGTAGAGTCTTATCAATCTCCAAGTGGAAGATTTTTGTGATGTGGAGCCTAATTAGACTCAGTAGTTCACTCGACATAGATTTCTCACCATATTAATTCTATGGGGGTTTGGGAGCAGTGCCCCCAAGATGGGGTCAAGGGGCAGCACCCCTACAGGGTCCTAGGGTACTACCCCTACGGGGTCCTGACGCAGTGCCCCAAGTGTGCTGCTTGTCACGTTATAGGGTGGGTTTGAGAGGTAACACCCCAATGGGGTTTTAGGGGTAGCACCCTCAAAGTCAAAAATGCCCTTATATTGTAAAAGACATCTGCTGTTATTTTTCCTATTAGATGACTTATTCAAGCCCTAATTTTGTAAGTGAAAAAATCTTGTAAAAAAAGGCTTAGGGTTAGGGATTTCATAATGTAATGGCAATATTGTAGCTTCTTGTGATGGTATTGAGCTATAAGGGATTGCAAATTGTAATCATTGGATAATAATAATATTGGACTTGTTATTGGTGGATGTAGCCCAGGGATTGGGTGAACCATAATAAATCTTGGTGTCTTGTGTTCTTTTCTATGCGATCTATTATTTTCCAACATTGGTTATATTTTCATGTAACTATTACTTCTGTCTGAGGTTAATCCTAATAGTTTGATGAGTTGAGTGATGAAAAATTATTGTTAAATTTAAAGAAGTGTATTTTTATGAAGAAGAAGTTGGTGTGCTTGGAATTTTTAGAATTGGATGAAGGTAAGAAAATAAACCCTGAGAAAGTAAAGGCTATCCTCAAATGACCTGTTGGAGTCCAAGAAAGGTAAGATATTTTCATGGATTGGCTAGTTTATCAGATTTTTAGCAGTATTTGAGGACCTTTGACTGGAACAGTGAGAATAGATAGAAAATATTTGAAGTGGACTAGAGGAGAAATTAAGATTTTTAATTTGTTGAAATAGAAGGTTATAGAGTAGCCTATTTTAGCACTTCTAGATTTTAATAAGGTGTTTCAAGCAGACTATGATACTAGTGGTATTGTAATAGGAGTTTTTTTGAGCTAAGAAGGTAGACTTGTCACTTATTTCAATGATAAATTGAATGATGCAAAAATAAAGTATTATGTTTATGATCATGAATTTCATCCTATAGTTTAGGCATTGAAGATGTGGAGACACTATCTTCTTCCTAAGGAGTTGTTTTTTATATTTATCATCAAGCTCTGTGATATTTGAATATTCAAGGAAAATTGAACCAAAGACATTTGAAATAAGTTGATTTTCTATAGAGCTATAGATTTATTTTGAAACACAGGAGTGGGAAGTCTAACAAAGCTACAGATACTCTTAGTAGAAGATATTTTTGTTGACAGAAATGTAGATTGAGGTGGTTGAGTTCAAAAAACTCAATAATTTGTGTCTAGAGTATCCTAATTTTGGTGAGGCTTGGGAAGCTTGTACAAAACTTGTTACACTTGACTAGACAAAGTGCTTGGATTTTATAATCCAATATGGTATGTTGTTCAAGGGAAGATAGTTGTGCATTCTAAGAAGTTCCATGATAGAGAATCTCATCAAGGAGAAGCATAGTGTGGGATTGGATGGACACTTTGGTAGAGATTAGACCATTTCTTTTGTTGTTGAGAATTATTATTGGCCATAGTTGTAGAAAGATGTGAAGAAGTTTGTGTAGTGTTGCAGAGTATTTCAGATGGTAAAAGGAGTAAAGCCAAAAACAAGGTTATATCATCCATTACCATGGATTTTATTCTCGGTTAACCAAGGGCATAGTGAGGGAATGATTCAATATTTGTGGTGGTTGATAGATTTTCAAAAAAGGCTTATTTTACTCCCTAGAAGAAAACTGGTGATGTTGTTCAAGTAGCAGAGTTCTTTTTTAAAGAAGAAGTGAGACTACATAGTTTTCCAAAGAGTATAGTTTATGATCAAGATACCAAGCTTGTTGGGCATTTCTAGCATAAATTGTGGATGAACTTGAAGATAGATTTGAAGTTTTGTTCTCCTTGTTGACAATTGGCTAATAGTAATATGTAATTTTTTTCATTTATGGCAGCACACGATGTAAATGTTCACAAGAAAACTTGGAAATAAAGATACTTAGTGTTTGGTAATCAAAAAATTGTCTAAGTATAGAATTTCATTTACAGCCGTGTATTGTTTTGTTTATAACTTGTTTTTGACATCATATTATGACTAGCAAAGTTACATTGAGATAGTATACATGTTGATGATGACATGTATAACCTTGAAAGTCTATATAGACTGTACAAAATAGAGATATTTGTGTTTTGATGAAGCAAGAAAGAAAAATTAAAGGAAAGAATTGTTTTGTTTACAAAACAATTACTTGTCCAATTAGGGCTGACATCCTAGATGTTTACTCTAACTTGGAATAGTGAATTCTAGTCTTATCTAACTAAACAGTAATTTGTGTAAAGGCATGGTATTTATGCAAAGGACTTCTTGCAATAATAAGTGTGTTAGCTTGTAAGATTGTGTAATTGTGAATTATGAATTGTGATGAGCAACTTTTGTGAAAGCAATATATGCAAAGTTTTATCTAAGCTATCTAGTGATTTGAGATTGAGTTAGAGATCAAATATTAGTTAAGGAAGAAATATAATATTAAATTACTTGGTTTAGCAGTGAGCTCTTCTTGTAGTTGAAATTACATATTTGGGTAGTGAGCTCTTCTTGCATACCACAACTCCTAACAGGGTTGGCATAACTCCTAAAAGGGTTGGAATCTCCAAACAAGGATTCAAAGTCTCCTAACAGGGACTACTTATACTAAATTTACTCATTGGCTCCTAACAAGGTCCATCCTCTAACAAGGAATGTATATATCAGTATATTATCTAATGGGTATCATCCCCACTAGAGTTTTCCCTTGGCCAGGGTTTCCCTAGTTAACAAAATATGTTGTTATGAGTTATCTTTGTGTATTGTTACTATTACTATTCAACATTACTTTATTGTTTTCGTATGCATGGTTTAAAGTAAGTAATAATATCTAGTTGGTGACCAAAGTTTATAGATTACTGATCCACCCCCCCTACGCCCCCCCACCACCCCCCCCCCCCCCAAAGTAAACCCTATTTATAACAATTGGTATCAAAGCATAGTTACTTTGAAGATACTTAACAACTTAAGTAAGATCCCTATGGATATGGAACAATTGATGAAGAACCTTGAAGAATCTCTTGAACAAATTGATCTCCTTACTAAAGAAAGAGATAAGTTGAAGGACAAATATGAAGACTCCAAATTATACATTGGTCAGTTGAAGGAAAAGATTAAAGATCTCAAACCAAAGCCTGAATCTACTAAATCTAGAACTAGTAATGATGATTATTCAAAGTTGAAGATAGAGTACAAGATCTTGAAGCATGAGTTGAAAATTACAAATATGAAGTTTCCTTTGAGAAATGATCCTAGTAGAGTTGAATCTGATTTGAAAATTGAAAATGCAAATCTGAAAGAAAGTTTGCCAATGAAAACATCTAACTTTGAAACATTGAAAGAAGATTATGAAGAACTCCATAAGTACAATACTATTGTGAAAGGTGAATTGACATAGTGCAAACAATAGCTTGAGAAGCTTTATTCTAGAAGAGAAAAGCTTGATGATTCAATGTCAATATAGAGACCTACTTATGATAAGACTGGTCTTGGTTACCTAATTAACATTTCTACAAAGAAACCTGAGATTAGATGAGACCCAAAAGAAAAAGATAAATCTGATGATAAGATTGAATCCAGCCAATCTTCTATGAAACCTAAAGAAGTTGAGAAAAATGAGGAAGTTGAAATCTTGGATGAACCAAAGAAAGTGAAAACTCTAAAGGAAATCAAGTATGAATTTAGAGGTAAGTGCTTCTTATGTAATGAAATAGGTCATATGAAAAGAGATTGTACAAATAAGTCATTTAATCATGTAAAGGACTTTTATTGTCATAACTGTCATGGTATGGCTCATAATGCAATTGATTGTACAAAGCCTAAGTATAATAATGATAGAAGAAATAACCTAGAATGTCTAGAAATACTAACCCTACATATAGATGAAGATCTAATGGAAGGACATCAAGAGAAGGAAGATCTTATGAAGATAGAAGACAGATTGTGTGTTATATGTGTAACAACTTAGGAGACATTACTCAAAACTATCATGCACCTGATGATCAGCAAAATCCTAGAAGTAGAACACTTGTATGTCCATTATGCAATAACTTTAGACACATAGAAAAGTACTATATAATGGATAGAAACTTTGAAGATAGAAGAAACAAGCGAAGGAAATTTTGGAATAGAAGGAATGATGGAAGGAATGTCAAAAATGACAAAAGGAACTATGAAAGAAACTTTGAAACTAACAAAGACAATGAGGAACACAAAAATCTTGTGAGTGAACTTTGAGAAGAACTTAATGAAGTATTTTTTAAAGGAACATATATCTCAAAAGAAAAGTTAGATGATGATGAGATAGGAAGATCAAAGGTAGTTGTTGAGTTTGATTCAATTAAGTTGAATTAAGCTTGTTCACAGCATTAGAATTTGAGAACTTCATTCAAAAACTAAATTAGAGGTAGCGAAGTTGGAAAAAGGTGAATCCAATTATGTTTAGATGGTACCTAAGCTCGCTTGTAATTTAGAGCTCATCTAAAAAAATTATGATGGAATTCAAATTTACTGGTATTGTAGTAAAGGTTGATTCTATAGCAGAATATGAAAAAGTATGTTTTTGTAGAGGGTTTCATGATGCAAAGTCTTGAGGATGTTTGTCATGATAGAAGGAGGCTAAAGTAAATCTTGGGTGACATCTAAAGATCTAATAGATGATCTTGAATAGTTAATTGATTACAGAATGCAAGTAATAGCTTTTTCATATTTACAAAGTATGTAATTAATGCAAGTTCAAGTTGAAGGGATAAATGAAGTACACAATTGATTTGTACTTCATTATGAACACATCCAAAGTGAAGATCATTTTTAAGCGACTTGTTAGAGTGATTTCAAAGCAAACCCCATTTTCAGAAAGAGGTATTTTATCATTTTCTCTAAAAATTTGTTTGGCAAAAGATATTGTTTGATAAGAATCATGGATATGTTAGTAGTACATAGTGTTGAGAATGAAGATAAACCTAATTTAAAGATAGTTTATGTGAAAATATTGATGGAAACCCTAACTTAGTATTGCCTATCACTCCAAACAATGTAGTTTATCTTGAAGATGTAGGAAGTTATTTGAATATCAAGTTTGAATCAATTGGTAGAGAATTCATGAACAAAGACATGGAATTGGTTTTCAACCACAACATGATAGTAAAGCCTGGATTTGAACATCTAAGGAAATTAGAGTTGTTTAAGTATCACTTCTACCATGAGTTAGACACAGATGAATGGAAATAGATTATACTAAGTAGGATACATGATGGTAAACTATGGATGCAAGATAATGTAGTTGACATTTCTATCGACCTTATTCATGAGGCAAATGATCTTAGTAAAAAAGGCAGTGTACCTATAGGTGAGAAGATGGTCAAGAAGAAATTTGAAAGCTATCCTCAAGCAGCATACAATGGAAAGGCTATGGTGATTAGTGCCTTCAAGAAAGATGATGTGAGGTTTCTTAGTAGAATTATTGCTTATCCTATTTGTGCAAGTTCTAAGATTGATGAACTTTTAGCAAGATTCATATATGCAGCATATAAGATATGTGTAGAGAAAGAGAAAGTAAATTTGAGTGAAATGATGAGAATGCAACTCCTAGAAAACTTTAAAAAGATTAAGAGAACCAAGAGTTGTGTGTTTAGATTCCAATCATTGATCAATCACATATTCTTTCATGTACTTAAGAGATTTCCCTACTTATCAGTCACAAAGATAATGAGTATTGATAGATGCACAATGGAGAAGATTACAAAGGTATGCAAAAGACACCCCACAGACAAGATATTAGACAATGGCAATCTAATATTGAGGACATTTCAGAATGAAATGAAACAAAGATTTAGAATTGCACCTAAAATTGTGGATAGATTCAAGGAAGACATTTGTATATTAGTTGATATAGATCTTACATATATTCAAGTAGTGGAACCTCAAGAGACATTTCTTGATCCCTTGAGATATGAATTGAATGATGATGTTGCAGTTGGTTATATTGATTTTTTGTTGTATTTAGATAGAGATAAAATAGATTATAGATTTGGCACATATGATGAAATCACACAGCAAGCTCATCAAGCAACCTTGGAAAAAGCATCACATAAGAAGGTTGAATCTATAATGAAGAAGGCATTATCAGAGGCCAGAATGATAGAGAGTGAATCTGAGGCTATGAGATGGACAATGAAGCAAGGTATACTGAACATACAACCTTTGTCAGCATTAGTTGTTGAGGCATCTTTAGAACAGAGCAATTTGTATGCAATAGTGTCTGATGTTTAACCCAATGAAAAGAAAACAAAATCTGAGAGACTAGTTGAAGTAGTATCTATTAAGACAAAGAGAGTCAAACAATAGGCCACCAAACCTAGAAAAAGATAGAAAACATTGTGGATAATTGACTATAGTGATGAAGAAGATGAGGAAAAAGAATCCAAGTAAGCAAAAAAAGTGACTCCACCTAAGCAAGCAGTACAGAAAAAGCTCAAAAACCTTGGAAGCTAAAAATTAAGAAGATCAATACAACAATTGCCAATGAGGGAAACTTTGTTCAAATGAACAAGTTTTATGATTTGTATAGAAATTTTGAGAAAGATTAGATAGATATATCTATTGTGAAATATATCATTGGAAACCATCTATGTTTGAAGGATATTGAAGGAGTAGTGAACTAGAAAGTCTATCAAAGACTTATAGATAAGAAGACTTATGCAAGGGAAGAAGAACTTGAACTTCAGAAGTCTATGCTCAAAACCATTTACAAGACTAATGATGAAGATGAAATAAAAGGATTGTTGAATAGTCTAACACCATATTTGAGGAATAATTTGAAACCATTTCTATTTATGGTTGGTGAAAAGGATAAGTTGAGAAGAGAGACTATAGTAGCTATTAGTAAGATGTTAACAAAGTCACATGCAGCATCTCCTCTAGCTCCTAGAACCTCAGAAATGTTAGTAAGTGGTGACACTATGCAAATTGATCAAACTAATTTTACCCTTAACATTGATGATACCAATCCATTCAGTGGTTTCAAACTAAATGAACCAAACACCAAGGATATTGAGGATAAGATAAAACAAATTGACGAAGAGAAAAGGCTACTAGAAGAAGAAAAGAAGAAAATAGAGGAAGCCAAGCAGAAACTGCTTGAGGAGGATAAAAAAAGAAAGGAAGAGGAAGATAAGAGAAAGATTGTAGAAGAAGAGAGGAAAAAGAAAACTAAGGAAGATGAAAAGAAAATATTAGAAGAGAAGAATAAAAGAGAAGAAAAGGAAAAGATAGACGAAGAAGAGAGAAGAACAAAAGAAGCAATTAAGAAATAGAGGGAGGATGAGACTAAACCATATAGTTCATCTACTCCACTCTTTCTTGCTAGTTTATCTACTGATGATGATGATCAAATATATTTGATCTCATCCCTAAAAAAGCTGATTGAGAAAAATAGGAAAGTAAAGAGTTTATAGAGAATATTAATGGAAGTGATAGAAAATTTGCCTAGTACATTAGTAGTTTAGCACAGTAAATTAGATCCTAAATAGAGAGCACAAGCAGTGCTAAAATCATTTGATGAAGAGTTTACAAGTTTTTTGAATGTTGTAGAGGCAAGGGCACAAATTTTTGATGATGCTAGCTTGTTTAGCACCATCTATCAAAATATTAAAAATGACTTAGTTAATCTTGATACTTAAATAAAAGAACTTCAAAAATGCCTACAAGAAGGAAAAGCTTTGTATATTGAGTGTACCCTATAATACAAGATGACTAAAGACATGGGTAGTCAAATAGAGTTAAAGATGAGTGAGCTAGAGGCTTTAACCAGCCAAATCCAGTATCCATCTAGCAAAGTAGATGATTTTGAAAGTCAAGTTGCCAATATTCACAATGACATCAGGAAACTACAACTTTGGAAAGAATAGATTGTAAAGAGGACATTTGGTTTCAAAGAATCCATTGCTATGAAATTATCTTTTGTTGAGAAATAGCTACAGGAATGTGTCAAGGCCAAGGACACATATTCAAACTTTTTGTATTCAAATATTAATGCAATTGAGATTGCATCATATGCTTTATGTGCAATTCTCACATCAGCTAAGTCTACCAAAGAAAAATGGACCAAAGATATGGATATTTGGAAGGCTAATTTTGATGATTGTATGGAGATCATATTAGCATAAGGAAGGATAGTAGTTTTGACAATTTTTTGGACAATTTTTGGAAAAAATCTTAACATTTTGACCTTCATTATTGATGTCAAAGGGAGAGGGATTCATGTGAAAATTGTAGACATGTCAAAAGGGGAGAAGTAAAATGTATAGAGAAGATAAATAGTGTAAAGTATATTGTAAGGGGGAGCATATGTAAAGTTGAACAAGTTGTGTATTTTTGTCACTTAGCCAATTTTCCCTATTTTGTTGCCATCAATGCCAAAGAGAAAGATTATTGACAATTGGCAAATAGTGATATGTAATTGTTGTCATTTATGGCAACACATAATGTACCTATTCATAGGAAACCTCACAAATAAAGATACTATTGTTTTCTAATCGAAAAATTGTCCAAGTATAGAATTTGGTTTACAACAATGTATTGTTTTGTTTATAACGTGTTGTTGATATCATATTATGACTAGTAAAGTTACATGGAGATATTATACATGTTGGTGATGACTTCTATAACCTTAAAAGTCTATTAAAAATAGAGATACTTGTGTTTTGATGAAGCAAGATAGTGGAATTGAAGGAAAGAATTGTTTTGTTTACAAAACAATTACTTGTCCAATTAGGGCCGATATCCTAGATGTTTACTCTAACTTGGAAAAGTGAATTGTGGTCTTAGCTGACCTAGTAGTAATTTTTGTAAATTCATGGTATTTATGCAAAGGACTTACTTTGATAAAAAGTGTGCTATCTTGTAAGATTATGTAATTGTGAATTACGAATTGTAATGAGCAAACTTTTGTAAAAGTGATATATGTGAAGGTTTATATGAGCTATTTGGTGATCTAAGATTGAGTTGAATATTAGAGATTAGAAAAGGATGAAAGATAACAATAAATTACTTGTTTGAGCAATGAGCTCTTCTTGTAATTGAAATTGCATGTTTGGGCAGTGAGCTCTTCTTGCATACATTATACCACAACTCCTAATAGGGTTGGAATCTCCTAACAAGGATTGCTTATACTGAATTTTCTCATTGACTTATAATAGGGTCCATCCTATAATAAGGAACTTTTATACCAATATATGATCTATTGGCTATTATCCCCACGGGGTTTTTCCCTCAACCAAGGTTTCCCTAGTTAACAAAATATGGTGTTATGAATTATCTTTGTGCATTGTTACTATTACTATTCAGCATCACTTTATTGCTTTGTTATACATGGTTTAAAGTAACTAATAATATCTATTTGGTGGCAAAATTTTGTAGATTACTGATTCACCTTGCCCTCTTAGTAATCCCTATTTCTAACACTCCCATCATCCACAAACTAATGGACAAACAAAACTTGTGATTCAAAGTTTAGAGAATATGTTGTGATGATTCACTGGAGATAAATCAAAAGGTTGGGATCTAATTTTACCACAAGTAGAATTTCCATAAAATAATTTAGTCAATAGGAGTACTGGTAAATCACCATTCTATATTATAAATGGAAGCAATCCCATAAATTCCTCAAAATTATGACAGTTGGATAAAGGAGAAATACGTATTGCTAAAGAAGAAGGTTTTGTTAAACATTTGAAGAACATTTATGAGGAGGTAAGGAAGCACATTACAAAGATTAATACATAGTATAAGGCTAAGTTTGTGTGAAAATGAGGTATAAGAAATTTCATATTGGTGATGAAGTCATGATTCATTTCTAGAAGGAGAGATTCCCACTGGGTATTTATATTGTCTTAAAATGGAAGTACTTCCATGTTAATAGTGTTTAGCCCTCTGAGTAAGTGGTTTGGGGTCATGTCAATTGCCTTGAATGTGTCTTTTCATGGATCTAGTTGTTTCCCCCTATTCTCTCTCTCTCTCTCTCTCTCTCTCTCTCTCTCTCTCTCTCTCTCTCTCTCTCTCTCTCTCTCCAACTTATTTCTGACAAATTTATCTGTAAAACTAATGACTTTGAATTTCTAGGTAATGATAACCTTTTAGTTCAAGGTTGACCTCAGCCCACGTCCCTGACCCCAAGTCCATTTTTCTATTTCCAAAATTTTTGGAACATTAGGCTTCTAAAAGTTTCATTTTCTTGCTTTTGGGTCAGCTATTTTAGGTTTCAAAATGGTAGAATCTTAAATTACATTTAATCTAGGTCCACTTCTAGGGGTTAAGGTTAATTGGGATTTAATGCTCTCAAGTTGGCCTTCTGTAGGAGTTTGTGCTCCAGATCTCTATATAAGGAAGCCTTTTTCCCTCATTTGATCATCTACTTTTTATAAGAGCATCCAAGATCTATCACACACAAATGAATATCTACATACTATGAGCAATTACCTACTTTTTTATAAGTAGATTTTATCAAGCATTCTATCATTCAAGTATTCAAGTTTTCCATTGAAGATCAAGGATTGAAGCATTCAAGCCTTTTAAGGGATTTGGTTCAAGCATTCAAGATTAATCATTCAAAACCCTAGATATATCTAGATCATGGTGGTATGATCTTCCTTCAAAATCATTTGTTTATCTTCAAGATTTATTCATTCTTTTATCAAGGTGGATCCTAATTAAGCATACAATCATGGAGGTTTTGATTTACATTTTCTAAGTTTAAGCTTTCATATCAATATACTTTTTTACATTTTAGATACAATTTCATATCTATTTAATATCATAGCTTTGTTGTTACATTTACTTCTACTACTTGCTAGCATTCCTTGTATTTATTCCATTATTAAGTTTGATTCCCAACATGGCAAGCCACTCATCCAAAAGAAAAATCTCTTATAGATATAGGTGTGGAACAACAAATTGAAGAGCATATTTTCATACCCTTTTAGTCAAACTTGTACGATCTGTAAACAAAAAAAAATTCAAAGTAGTGCAAGTTAGGCTTGACTTTTTAGGGTACAATTGTGCCCGAGGGTAAGATTGTACCCCACTATCATGGTCAGGGTTGACCTTCCTTTAAAACAATAAAATTTCTCTTGATTTTCTTCATCTTGACATTTCTATTCCAGAACAAGTTGTAGAGATTCCCAAAATTGTACTTAGATGCCAAAAATCAACACTTTCCAGAGTTATCCTACTTCAAGGTTCATATTTTTCTTTTATCTATTTCAAGATTTAAACACATACTTTTCAAAATAGTAAGACTACAGGACCTCCTTTCTATCTATTCTCCATTGTGTGATCCATTTGTGCATTGATCACTTTCTTGTGCTTAATCAATTTGGATTATTCCATTTGGGAAATCAGGTTGAGGATAGGCCCTATTTTCTTCCTATTCATTTTGGTGAACTTGACACACTTACCCTCTTTTCTTTTGTGGAATTAGATGCCCTATTGTGTTTTGTAGTATTAAATTTAATTTTTATATTTGTCAGGTCTTTTCTTGCATTATTTTTATATTTGTTAGGTCTTTTCTTGCATTAACATTAGATTTAGTTTATGCTCTTTCATTTTAAAATTCAAAAATACAAAAATATCTACATACAAAAATATTTCTTGCATTTAATTTACTATGAAGATTATGAAGATACTTTGGTGTGTGGTTATGTTTCTTATTACCCTTCTTTTAGCATCTCTTTACGATAATTATGAGGTTTATGAGAGTATCATTCATTTTATTATGTTTACAATCTTTCATTTTTTTTTGCTTATGCTTTTGTGAATTTAACCGATACTCATCTTCCTAAATTTACAACTTTCATTAAAGATTCATGTGGTAGACTTATTATTCTTTTGGATTACGTGAAGGATATGGTAGATGATACACCATCTCCTAATCTTCCTAATTTGAATCTTATTATTCCTAGTATGATGACTAAATCTCCATCTCCTAATCCTTGTTCTTCTTATGATAGCATTCAAGCCATTATTCAAGATACAAATGTGCAAGAGTTCTTTGATATACCTTCTCCTCCTATTCATGATGATATTAAAGGAAAGGGTAAAGAAATTTCTTCCAAACCCATCAATCCATCTTATACAACTTTTTCTCATAAGCATTATAAACAATTACCTCCTATAGAAGATTTACATGATGTGTACACTACAAGATATAATATGATAACTAAACAAGGTTATAAAGGTTTAGAGCTTGGATATAATGAATATTGTATTAAGTATCATGTTCATATACCCTCTAAACCATATTTTCATGGTGTTGGTTTTTTGAAATCTCAAGATAAGGAAGGTGATGTTAATCATCGTTCTCCTCTTCATAAACTTCTCCCTACACCTACTTTAGATAAACCTGATATTCGTCAAGCGGTGGCTAAATAGGTGTATGTTGAATTAATGAATTCCAAAAAATAAATCTTTAAAACTATACTAAAATATTCCTTATTCAAGTACGAATTGTTGGAATTATAGATGGAGTAACTGAGAGGGGGGGTGAATCAGTTATCACAAAAACAAATCCACAAATCCCTTAGATGTCTTAAATACCTATTTACAGCTAATACTCGATAAAAACTATAAGATTGTTGTAACTTGGTAGATTAACTAGTTATTGATCATCTAGCATTCATAATTATTAATATGCATGCAAAAGTTAAATAAAATGAACACAAGAGACACCAGATTTAATGTGGAAACTCGATATGGAAAAAAACACCAAGTAACTAGCGACCAATTTTCAATCTTTTAAAGTGAGCCCTATTAGGAGCCAACCCTATTAAAGGTTACAATACACACTATTAAGTGTGACCCTGTTAGAGGATTTAATCACCCTGTTAGGAGTGGCATTTCTAGAGGTCTTTAGAACAATTCAACTAAACTGTACCTTGTTAAAGGATTTACAAAATGGTTGTTAAACCAACTCTGTTAAGAGATTTGAAATCACTGCTATAGTGGTTAGAAAGCAACAATGAATTAACCTAAACAAGTTGCTGAATTTGTTGATTACAAGTCTCTGTTCTACATCATTAGATCTTCCTTGATCAAATATAGCTTTGCTGCTCCTCAATGATCTCTGATCATTCTTCAAATTTTCTTTCACAATAATCAGTCTTCATATCACATCAAATCCATCACACACTTAGAATTCACAACTTGACCTCTTATTTATACCATTCAGATTATCAAGTTGGCTCATTCACATGTTACATTTAGCAATAAACCATACATCATTCGACTACAAATATTACTTTAAACAAATAAATGTTATTTCATAAATTAGTGAAATCCTTCATTGGCCGACCCTGCTCGGTAAATATTGCTTCCAAAAATTTCTTGAGTTAACCGACTTGACTCGGTTAACATTGCAATATCTACAAATTCCTTTGGCTACCGATTTTACTTAGTAAGAACTAAATTCCTTCACTGTCTGTGAGTGCTCAGTAAGAACTATTTTCTGCAAAATTTCCCTTTGATTACCGAGTGAGCTCAGTAACAACTAAATTTCTTTATTTAACCCTGAAATCTCAGTAACAACTATCTACTCAGTAGACACTAAAAAATCTTCTTTACTAACCTTATAAGCTCAGTAGACTCTGTCCTTTGCCTTGCTAACCAATTGAGCTTGGTAGACTCTGTCCTTTGCCTTGTTGACCAATTGAGCTCAGTAGACTCTATCCTTTGTCTTGCTGACCAACTGAGCTTGGTAGGCTATGTCCTTTGCCTTGCTAACCAACTAAGCTCAGTAGACTATGTCTGATGACTAATATGACATTTGTGTAACATCAAAGACAACACACAATTGAACAATTGTATCCAAGAATCTCCCTCTTTGGCATTGATGGCAACACAACATGTCATAGCAGAATGAAATTTGAAAATAGGTTTATACTTCACTCTCTTCTTTAAATATAGTAATCTCCCTCTTTCATAATAATCTCTCCCTCTTACACAAACTCTTATTATTTTGAAAATTTCAGAAAGATATGACAGTATACTCTCCCTCTTTGACAACACATGCCAAAGACAACACAAATCAACTGAATAGCATTGTACCTAATGTACTGATTCATATGCAATGTCTTCATTGGTTTTATACATCAACTAATAGATCTTCAATTTTGTTTGTGTTGATGCATCACTAAAACTGTATTTTAGTGAGCTTCAGATAGGGGAATGACCCCTAACTTACCTCTTAGATAAAAGAATGCATCCTTGGGTAAAGGCTTTGTGAATATGTCAGCAATTTTCTCCTTTGTATGGACATATTCCAATTTGATTTCCTTTTCTTGTACCAATTCTCTAACAAAGTGATATTTTATAGCAATATGCTTGGTTTTTTAATGCATCACTGGATTCTTGGATATGTTAATTACACTTGTGTTGTCACAAAACATAACAATAGATTATTTGATTTCTTTCTTCATACCTTCTATTAATTGTTTGAACCACACAATATTTGAGCATTTTACTACTACTGCAACATATTTAGCCTCTGCTATGGACTATGATGTACAGTTCTTCTTTCTACTTGTCCAAGAAACCAACCTCTTTCCAAGAAAGAAAGTTCCTCCACTTATAGTTTTTCTGTCATCAACATTCCCTGCCCAATCTACATTAGTGAACACTTTTAAATCCATATATCCTCCAAGTTTATATCATAATCCATAATCTTTAGTTCCTTTTAGGTATCTCATGATCCTTTTGATTGCCATCATCTGATTTTCTTTTGGTTTTGCTGAGAATCTTGCTACAATTCCTATTTCAAGGGAAATGTCTGGTCTTGTACACACTACATATTGCAACTTTCCAATCATAGATCTATACAATGTCTAATCCACTCCCTTTGATTCATCATCTTTGGTAAGTTTCAATCCAGTACACATAGGAGTCTCAACTAGTTTGCAATCTTCCATACCAAACTTTTTCAGTATCTCCTTGATGTATTTAGATTGAGTGATGTAGATACCATTCTTATTCTGATAAATTTGAAGACCAAAAAGAAATTTGATTTTATCAAACATTGACATTTCAAATTCCTTGTTCATTTGTTCTTAAAATTCTTTGCAAAGATCATCATTTCCTATGAACAAGGTATCATCTACAAATATCTCTGCTAAAACAATCTTATTATCTGGTCCTTCCTTTATGTACAAACTATTGTTATAATTAGTTCTTCAAAAACCAATCTAAACAAGATAGTTATGCAATCTCTCATAGCATGCTCTAGGGGCTTGTTTCAGACCATATAATGCTTTATGCAGTTTGTAGACCATTTCCTTCTTGTTTGGATCAAAAAAACCTTTAGGTTGTTCAATGTAAACCTCTTCATCCAATATACCATTGAGAAATGCTGACTTGACATCCATCTGATAAACTTTGAATCCATTGTATATAGCATATGAAAGTAAGGTTCTGACACCTTCCAATCTTGCAACAGGAGCAAAAGTTTCTCCATAGCCTACACCTTCTTCTTGAGAGTATCCTTTGCATACCAGTCTGGCTTTGTTCCTTGACACCTTACCATCTTCATTTAACTTGTTTCTGAATACCCACTTAATTCCAATTACATTTTTGTCTTTAGGTCAAGGTACAAGGGTCCATGTTTTGTGATTCTCTATCTATTCTATCTCTTCATTCATGGATTCAATCCAACTTTCATTATCTAATGCATCCTTGACATTTCTAGGTTCAAAATCAGCAAGTAAACAAGTGCCTTTCAACTTACT
Source organism: Cupressus sempervirens (assembly GCA_028749045.1). Classification (NCBI taxonomy): domain Eukaryota; kingdom Viridiplantae; phylum Streptophyta; class Pinopsida; order Cupressales; family Cupressaceae; genus Cupressus; species Cupressus sempervirens. The sequence goes on from CM053788.1 coordinate 20,005,683, forward strand.
TCTTGTCATTGTTTCTTCTGATTTATCTCCAATGATCTGATCTGATGCATGATGTTTCCTAACATACTTGGCTAACACAGGCTCCTTGCCTTTTGAATGAATTGCATTGTTATCCTTCTATGTCTCAACTTCTGAATCTAGATCTAGTTGCTCGAGCTTAGTAAATGTTGATTTGGTAGCTTGTGTTTGCAACTTGGTAGGCATTAGCTTGGTTTGAACTTCCTATGACTCAGTTACTGAAGACTTGGGAGTTTAAGATTCCTGATTGACAGGTGTATTTGGCATTGTATCAGGTTCAATGTAAAAAAATCTCCTGTAGTCTTTAGGTTCCCTTTTGCTTTCTTCTTCAGTTCTTTCTAGAAACTCATCAACTTTCACATGTGCACTTTCTATGACTTTGTGAGTAGATAAATTCAAACATTTATATGCTTTTCTTTTGCAAGAGTATCCCAAAAATATTCCTTCATTACCCTTTACATCAAATTTACTTTTTCTAGATTCTTTCAAAATGTAACACTTTCTTCCAAATACTTTGAGGTAACTTATATTGGGTTTGTACCCATAACACAACTCATAGGGGGTTTTGAATGAGTCCTTTTTCAAATGTACTCAATTCAAGGTATGAACTACAGTACTGATAGCTTCCTTCCAGTATTTGATAGCGATGCTTTTCTCAATCATTAAGGTTCTTACACAGTCCATGATAGATATATTCCTTCTTTCTACTATTCCATTTTGTTCAGAAGTTCTAGGTGCTGAAACTTGTCTTTTGATTCTCCTTTCAATGCAAAATTTATTGAACTCATGTGAAATGAATTCACCACCTCTGTCAGACCTTAAGCATTTCAGTCTTTTGCTTGATTCCTTCTCTACTCTAGCCAAATACCATTTGAACTTTTCAAATGTTTTTGATTTCTCTCTTAGGTACATCATAGTCATCATTCTTGAATAATCATCAACAAAATGAATGAATAATTTTTCACTAGTATAACTTTCAATGCCAATAGGACCACATAAATTAGTATGCACAATTTTTAAAATTTCTTCAAAATAATAGTTCTTGCTTTTAAAAATAGTTTTTCCTATTTTACCAATTTGACAATTCTTGCATAGACCAACCTCGAGTTTCTTTATGTTAGGAATGCCTCTTACTTTCTTGAATTTACTTATTTTTACCAATTTTTCAAAATTTACATGACATAGCCTCCTATGCCATAACCAACTTTCTTCAACTTGAGCAATAAAACATGAACATTCACCAAGTTCAAGATAAAACAAGTTACCTTTTGTTTGAGTGCCTGATCCAATCAACTTACCTTTGCCATCTAGCAGTCTTGCTTTTCCATGCATGAATTCTACTTTAAATCTATTATTGAGTAGCTATGCCACACTCAATAGATTTTTCTTTATTCCTTCTACCCAATATGCATTATCACATACGAGTTCCTTGGACAGTGAGATTCTTCCTTTTCCTCTTATACAACAAGGTTCATTGTTACCAAATCTTACACTGGCACCATCATAGTCTTCAAAGTGTTCAAACTTAGTTTTATCACCAGTTATGTGATGAGAACAACCACTATCTATAATCCATGTATCATTTTTTCTCACATGAGAAATGAGTTTTATTTCTTCATCATTATCAGACTCATCTTTTACAGCAATGTAAACAATTTCATCTTCTTCTTCACCATCAAAATCATTAGAATCTTTAGCCATGAAACATGTTTTCTTACCTTTATCCTTGAATGATTTTAAGTCTTTCTTGCCATTGCACTTGTGACCTTTCTTCTCATCCTTGTTCTGCTTATTTGGGCACCTAGCAACAATATGTCCAATTTTTTCACAAGAAAAATAGATTAGAGGAACCTTACATTTATATTTCCCTCTGCCTCTTGAATATTTCCTTGTTAGCAAAGCTTCAACCACCTCAAGATCATTGTCTAAACTCTATTATGATTCTTCATCACTATCTGATTGAGGATCCTTTAACTTTTTTCCTTTTTCTTTGAGCGAAAGCTTGGCTTTAAATGTTGATTCAATGTTCTTGGTAGCTAGAACATAATTATCATAGTTGTCTAGTTCAAATGCATTCAATCTTCCAACTATGGCCTCTAAATTTATCTTATGATTTGCTTCAAATCTTCTTTCTTGAATTGCAGAGACTCTGATTGCATAAATGGGAAGTAGAGTTCTAAGAACTTCACTTATAATTGTCTACTCGTTAATATCTCCTCTAGATGCTTTAATTGCACTAACACATGCTTTAACTCTTTCAACATATTTTGCAATGTTTTCATCCTCTCTCATCTTCATTTTATCAAATTTTCCTCTCAAACTTTATACTTTCACTCTTCTCACATTATCATCTCCTCCATGGATTTCTTTCAGCTTGTTCCACATTTCAAAGGTAGTTTTGCAATCCTTGATGTCATCAAATTCTTCATAACTCAGAGCAAATGCTATATCTATCATCATGTTGTTGTGGGTCTTCTTTTCAACAATATCATTGATAATAATGTACCAGAGGGTTCTGCATATTTTTCATCAAGGTACTTCAGCCCTGTATCACCAATAGAAGCCAGATGAAGTCTCATCAATCCCTGCCATGCTGAGAAGTTATCCCTATTAAGTTTTGGAATTTCCCTCTTATAAGACATCTTGACCTTTAGCTTAGATCCTTGAAATATTTTTCTGAAATCACCAAGAGCTCTAATACCAATTGTTGGAATTATAGATGGAGTAACTGAGAGGATGGGTGAATCAGTTACCACAAAAACAAATCCATAGAACCCTTAGATGTCTTAAATACCTATTTACTATTGATACTCGGTAAACACTGTAAGATTGTTGTAACTTGGTAGATTAACTAGTCACTAATCATCTAGCATTCATAATTATTAATATGCATGCAAAAGTTAAATAAAATGAACACAAGAGACACCAGATTTAATGTGGAAACCAAATATGGGAAAAACCACCAAGTAACTAGCTACCAATTTTCACTCTTCTGAAGTGAGCCCTGTTAGGAGCCAACCCTGTTAAAGGTTACAATATACATTGTTAGGTGTGACCCTATTAGAGGATTTAATCACCCTATTAAGAGTGACCTTGCTAGAGGTCTTTAGAACAATTTAACTGAACTGTCACCTTGTTAGAGGATTTACCAAATGGCTATTAAACTAACTCTGTTAAGAGATTTGAAATCACTGCTACAATGGCTAGAAAGCAACAATGAATTAACCTGAAAAAGATGCAACTGAATTTGCTAATTACATGTCTTTATTCTGCATCATTAGATCCTCCTTGATCAAATATAGCTTTGTTGCTCCTCAATGATCTCTGATCATTCTTCAAATTTTCTTTCACAATAATTAGTCTTCATATAACATCAAATCCATCACACACTTAGAATTCACAACTTGACCTCTTATTTATACCATTCAGATTATCAAGTCGGCTCATTCACATGTTACATTTACCAATAAACCATACATCAATTGGCTACAAATATTACTTTAAAAAAATAAATTTTATTTCATAAATCAATGAAATCCTTGATTGGTCAACCCTGCTCGGTAAATACTGCTTCCAAAAATTTCCTAAGTTAACTGTCTTGACTCAGTTAACATTATAACATCTGCAAAATCCTTTGGCTGCCGATTTTACTCAGTAAGAACTAAATTCCTTCGTTGTCTTGGAGTGCTTGGTAAGAACTATTTTCTACCAAATTTCCCTTTGATGATCGAGTGAACTTGGTAACAACTAAATTTCTTTATTTAACCTTGAAAGCTCGATAATAACTGTCTACTCGGTAGACATTGCAAATCTTCTTTACTCACCTTCTGAGCTTGGTAGACTCTATCCTTTGCCTTGCTGACCAACTAAGCTTGGTAGACTCTGTCCTTTGCCTTGCTGACCAACTAAGCTTGGTAGACTCTGTCCTTTTCATTGCTGACCAACTGAGCTCAGTAGACTCTATCCTTTGCCTTGTTGACCAACTGAGCTCGGTAGACTCTGTCTGATGACTGATATGACATTTGTGTAACATCAAAGACAACACACAATTGAAAAATTGTATCCAAAACAAATGTCCTTTTCATTATCATAATATGGACTTACTTGTTGATTGTAGACATTTCAAATTGTGTGTTCATAAATGAGCTACTTTAAGAATTATATCTCACTCTCATGCAGTTTTAAAATTCCTTTATAATTTTTATATAGGGGATTCCCCTCCTAATATATTATAGATCTTTTCTCCTCTTGTCTCTGGACTAACCAGCAAGAGGTGTATTTTCATCTAGTCTCTAGGATCCATTAGGCCTTTTAGTAGGCTTAATTCATATTCTTTCCTCCTATTTTCTATGATTCTCTATTATAATATGTTCAAGATATCTTTTCTAAGACATTGTTTTGCAAAGGTGTCCCTTGTCTTCCTCCCTAGGGGGCACAGTTCTTTCTTCTTTCACTCTGACTAGGGAACTGCTTTCCTTAGCTTAGTCGCATTTGTTTATATTGTAATATAACTTCTTCATACATAATGATATTTTGACTATTTATAATCTTTTTATATAAGATGTTGTTGTCCTCGGTCATCACCTCTTCTCTATGTTGCAAATTATGTTCTTTATAAACTCTTACCCTTGCTTTGGTGTTAGAGTTTTTTTTCTCATTCCAAAGATTCATCTTCTTCTTCTTTCTAATGGGCTTGATGATTGAGTCTCTTTTCTCACTTGGTTTACCCTTGAAAGATGATATATAATCTAAACATACTCCTCTATGGTGGGGGTCTTGTTGCTAAGATATATTTCTTTGAGAATCCTTTTTCCATAAGTGAAATATCCTTTTCATGATGATCTATGCTCTTGGATGTAGGGGTCAATATCCCTCATTAAAAATATGGCATACATTGTTGTTGAACAAGATATATCCTTTCCTTGTGAAGTAGGTATCCTCTTTCTCTTCCTTATTAGGTCTAGTAGATAGCCACAATAAGGAGGGGGGCCTATATAGGGTCTCCCTTGTACTATAATTTTTTATTTATATGCCAAATCTTGGAGGGTAACACACATAATTTGTTAAATCTTGAAGAGACATGCATTTTTCAATTATATATATATATATATATATGCTAAATTATGAAGAGATAGGCATTTTTCAATTTTTCAATATGCTAAATCTTCTAAAGGTAATGCACGTAAGTTGCTAAATCCTGAGGAGACACGCATTTCATATTCATATTGCTACAAGAAGGTGGATCTATGAGTATTCCAAAAGTTGTTAGAAGATGCATTATAATTGCAAGCATTGTTTATGGGTGAACTATCAGGTTTGGCTACCTATTGGGCTCTTCCTCTCCCTTAGTGATTCATGGTAATGTGGGCATCTTACTAGATGAGGTAATCACTTCTTCTTTCCTTTCTTTTTGCTTTCATGCTAGTAGGACTGGATCATGAAGCTGTGTTATTTATAGTATTGCTATTTTCTTTCTTATGTAATCACTTATGTTTTATGATAGCTTTCCAAATATGATATTAGTCTAAGAAATATTTCTTAGCAAGGTTTCTTGAGCTAGTTGATTTGGGTTTGTTTAGTACTAACCCTTTTTATATTATTATTGTTTTAGTATATTGAGTTAGAATCCTTAACCTATGGGCTTGTGTCCTTAGATAATTATAATTTTATATTATTGTGAATCCACTTGGATCTCTTTTTTATTCTCCTTTACGACCAAGAGTTTGCATTGAGTTCATACTCTTGCTAAATGGGGGCTTGAGTTCATACTCTTGCTAAGTGGTGGCTAGATGTATCGACTTAAAATGGAAGCACTTCTATGTTAAGAGTGTTCATCCCTATGAGTAAGTGGTATGAGGTCATGTCAAGTGCCTTGTATGGGTCTTTGCATGTATCTGGCTATTTCCCCCCCTATTTTTCTTCTCTCTCTATTTCCAGCCTATTTCTGACAACTTTCATTGTGAAACTAAGGTCTTTGACTTTCTGGGTCAAGGATGTCCTTCTAGGTCAAGGTTGACCTTGACTCTAGCCTAGTTCAAGGATGACTTCAACCTTAACCTAAGGCAAGGTTGACCTCATCCCTGACCCCAGGTCCATTTTTTAGTTTCTAGGAGTTTCAAGACATCAGGATTTAGAAAGTTTCATTTCTCACTTTTGGGTTTGCTATTTTGGCTTTTGGAATGGTAGAATCTATCTCCATTTCTAGGGGTTAACATTAATTGATATTTAATGCTCTCATGTCAGCCTTCTCTATGAGTTTGTGCCCTAAATCTCTAAATAGGAAGCCTTCTTCCCTCATTTGATCATCTACTTTTTATGAGAGCATCTAGGATCTATCACACACAAATGACTATCTACTTACTATGAGTGATTACCTAATTTTTATAAGGATATTTTATCAAGCATTCTATCATTCAAGGGCTCTATTTTTCAATTGAAGATAAAAGATTGAAGCATTCAAGCCTAAAAATCCTTTGTTCATCTTCAAGATTTATTTATTCTTTTATCAAGGTGGATTCTAAGCATACAATCATGGAGGTTTTTATTTACATTTGCTAATGTTATTATCAACCTTTCATATCAATATACTTATTTATATTTCATATACAAATTCATATCTATTGAATATCATAGCTTTGTTGTTAGATTTACTTCTACTACTTGCTAGAGTTCCTTATTTCAATTCCATTATTAAGGTTGATTCCAAAATAGGGTTTGACTAAGTCAAACCCCTCATCTAAAAAACAAAACCATTTTTCTTGTAGATATAGGTGTGGAACAAAAAATTGAAGAGCAGAATTGGATACCCTTTTTGTCGACTTTGTGGGATCTACAAACACAAATTTTGTCCAAGCAATGTAGGTCAAGGTCAAATTTTTGAGGTATAATTGTGCCTTGGGGTAGGATTGTGCCCTCTTATTAGGGTCAAGGTTGAACTTCCTTCAAAAGGACAATTTTTTTCTAGGTTTTCTCCATCTTGACATTTCCATTTCAAAAAAGGTTGCATAGATTCCCAAAAACTGTACTCAAATGCCAGAAATCAGCTTTTTCTAGATTTATCCTACTTCAAGGTTGGTATTTTTCTTTTATCTATTTTAATATTTAAGCATACACTTTTCAAAATAGTAAGACCATAGGACTCCATTTCTCTCTATTCTCTATTTCATGATTAATTTGTACATTGATCACCTTCTTGTGCTTAATCAATTTGGATCATTCCTTTTGGGAAATTGGGTTGAGGATAGGCCCTATTTTATTCCTATTCATGTACATATAATAAGCTTAAAGTGAATAAGTTTGGACCCTACAAGATAGTGAAAAGGCATGATTCTAGAAATGGCTATGAAGTAGAGTTGCCTACTGAGCTAAATATTTCACTAGTGTTTAACATTTCAGATTTGATAGAATATTATGAGGGGGGCTATGGAGATGAAGTTGCATAAGCTCTATGGAGTATTTTGGCATCTACTTCAGGTACAAAGGAGATTGAGGAGATATTGGACACTCATGTGGGAAGAAGCACAAGGAACATAACATATGAAGAGTATATGGTCAAATGGAAAGGGAAGTCAGTGAAGGATTCAATATGGCTAGCATGGGAGGAGGTTGACTATCTTGGTTTTCCTCTGACTACCTAAGATGTGATAGGGTCACTTCTTAAATTACCTCGAGTGTCTAATGCAAGTGCATCCTAGGTATTGTTCTAATATCATTTATGTAGGTTCATCTATGAAATAGCAGTCCGTTGGATGAGTTTAATTATCATTGCATATGTATTGGTGTAGTTATTGCAGATTTTTGGTATGAAATTTGGCTACCCAAACTTCAAGTCTAGCGATGAAGGCCTAAATGGCTCCAAAATGAGGTGAAATTATGGCTAATGGATGCTTGTGCAATTCAGTATCATAGTCAAGGGTTGTGGAATGGGGTTATAATAGACCATTGGGTCAAGGTTTCCTAGTTATGGTCTCCAGAAGTGAACTCGTCCAAACATGCAAATTGTAAATTGTCCTAAGTTGATCATATGTGATAATGTGTAACAAAGTGATATAATATGAGGCCGATCAGCCTAAGGGCTAGAGCTTAGTGTTTAGAACCTTCTCAGGCAGTTAAAAGTGCCTTTATAAGAAAGGTCTGTAGGTTATCTAGGGTAGTTCTGGGCGATAGTCCAAGCTCTGTATTTCATACTATTGAAAGGAAGATGCCCATGTGGGTTTTTATAGTGTAGCTCTATAATTATGCATTTGTAGCAATATTAAGAAGCCCATATTTTGTTCTCAAATTTTTTGTTGTTCTCTATTTCTATTGTTTTTTGTGGTATTAAGGGGAGCACCCTTGCATTTGTGGTAATAATAAGAAGTCCATATTTTGTTCTCGCAATTTGTGTTGTTCTCTATTTTTGTTATTTGTTGTGGTATTAAGGGGGGCACTCCTCATCAAATACCATTCTCCAATCAGTTTTTGCATTTCAAATATGTTAAAGTTTTGTCCTTTAATTTGTTTTTCTACATTCTTTATGTTTTCAAAGTCCAATTTTATTGCTTTTTCCCTTGTTCATGAAAGCTTTATACAAAATATATTTCTAGTGTAACAAGATGTTTTTTAAATGTTTAAAAAAAACTAGTTTTAAAGATATTTCAAGGTTGCATGCTTAATGTTATAGGATAATCCCACTTTGAGAACTAATAAATAATCATATGGTTATTAAAAAGGGAAAAATTAAACATAAACTAAATGTTATTTACTAATTTTTCACCGAGAAATTTTGAAATACAAAATTCAATTAACATTTTATAGGGGCCACGCCAAATACTATGTTAATATTTTTTGACAAAAATAAGAGCCCTTTGTGTGCCCCCTAATTGTCAACCATTATTTTAAATTAGTAGTTTAAAAAGTAGATTAAGATATTTATAACTCTTGATCTTATTGCATCTTCAAATTATGAGCATAACTATCTTCAATTTCTCATTCAATATCACCTTTTCCTTATTTGAGAAAAATAAATGTGGTCTCATGCTCCTACATTATAAGAAATGGTTCCACATACAATTTTATCATTTGAGACTATATGCATTAGACACGTGACATTGTGTTACAATCCATGTTTTTTGCACATGATTTGGTAACTTATCATATTATTACATAATGAGTCTAACAGTCTAGCTCGGTCATTGGTTTCTTCCTATAGCATTCTACACACATATGCATTCAATGTTGAGTTTCACATAGACAAATAAAAAAAGATGCACTGCTTCTCTTGTAATACAAGAAAAGGTCATTCTTGACCTTCTTATTAAAAAAATTGATTTTTTTTGTCTCAATTTTCTTATATGAATAAAACTAATATTTTCTAAAATATAATTAACTAAATATATTATAATTTTTTAACGTATTATTTAACAAGTCTAATTAATATAATTGATATAATATTTAAGTATTTTCTACATGTTATAAATTATTTTTTAATTTATCTTATTAAACATAATCAAATGATCAACCATATATTACCTGTAAAATCAAATCTACATATCAAATCTAAAATAAATGTAGGCATGCCAAGTAACTCCATTTAGATTTTAAAAATTAGAAGATCTACCAATGAAAATACTATTTATTATTTGTAAATGGAAAGAAGTTTAATTTATTTCCCTCTATGAAGAAATAAAAAGTTTTGCCCTACCCTTAGACTTGTGATTAAAATACAATTTGACTAATTGAAAATCCAAAATTCTAAGTAACGTGGGCTCATTATTTTAAAAGCTCCTTGTTTACAATAATTTTGTATAACATTCAAACTAGAAAGTCTTATTTCCTTTATATTAACTCAATTTTCTATACTTTCACACTCTAATATTTTGACCGGAAAAAGTAAATTCCCTTATTTTATTGTATATATGGTTCGTGCATATTTTGAGTGTTGAAGAGAAGACATGGATCAACTTAAGTTCACAAATTTGGAAATCCAAAGCGGAGGCAAATGCTTAGATTTTTTCATGGAAAATTTTACATCAGAAATTACCAGTTGGTGACAAATTAAGATTCTTGTCCGTGAAAGCCAATTCTTGCCCTTTTTGTCATCAACCTGAACATTTGAAACATATCTTTTGGAGCTGTCCTAGAGTAAGAAAGAAATGGAATTTTATATTTCAGCGTTTCCCTGCTATTTTTTATCATATTTTGAATTGGAAAGAGGCAATCTTCGGGATTGGTTTTCATAAGAACATGTTTGCAGATTCTATGCAGCAATGCATTTTGTTACATATATGGAAAAGTAGATGTTGAGCACTTTTTACTAATCATTGTTTGCATCAAGAAATATATATTCTAGTGTTTTACTCAGACATGTTGTTTGAACTAGTTTATCTATGTTCGCAGCTGAAGATTAAGCGCAAAGATGGAGCACAATATCAGAGACAGCTGGATGAGATTAAATATCAGTTTTTGCAGCTACAAGAAGGTGAAATAAAATGTTCCAGGCAGCTACAGCAATTTCTTAGTTTCAAAGTTTAATTGTTCCTTAATGGGACAATTTGGTTGATTATTTGTCTCAATGAGCCGTTGTTCTAAGCTTTGTGGCTGGTTAAAGTTATGTTAGTTCAGCATGTTTTGTCCTACAGTTTCATAACTATAACTATTTATTGTAATTCTTTCATCTTTCTTCAATAAAAAATTTTTTTTTTTTTGAGTGTTGACTTTGCAATAAATAACCTCTTTACAAAATATTTCTTTATGATAAAATATACACCCCACTAATTCACGAGAGAGAGATAATCTAATATTGAAAAGATATGGAGGATTAATGGTTTTTACCTTTTGAAGTATAGAACTTTGGAGAACTGCCTCCACATTTCGATAATACATGAGACACTCTCTAGTGATGGAATTTTATCACTTAATTCTTTATGGTCAAATCTTAGTTGGATTGTTCTCCCCACTAGTTTTTAACTCATATTCCATTACAGGGGAATTTCTTTTAAAGTCATACATTTATACTATATGAATATATAAATGGACTCCATGTCTTTATCCAACTTAACCACCCCTTCGAACTTATAAATACATTATATTATGTAAAAATAAATTGTACTCATACAATTATTGACATTATTAAATAATTCTTAAATACTATTTATTTATTTTATTTGTAAAATATGTTTATTATAATTTGTATATTTATTATTTTTCTATTAGCAATTTCATGTTGTGATTATTTCTTATATTTGTAAATCAATCAAAAAATATCAAATACCTGACATACCACAAACTACATAAAATTTTAACAAGGTTGCATCTCTCTTCCACACTTTTGTGGTCCTATGTTGACAAGCTATAGGAAAGAATATAAAAAACAAACATTGTGGGATGTAGATACTTAATTACTCATCAAAGTCTATTATAGTTATTGTCTTATTTATTGATGAAAGTATCTTGATAAGTTCCAATCAATGAGGGGTCTCTAAAGACAATCATTAACTTTAGGTTGATTAAAAGGAAAGGAAAGTTATGGATTTAAAAATATTCAAAATGAAGGCTCTTGAGCTTATTCTTATAGAGAATAGAAGTATGTCAATGTTTCTTTATATATTTGTGTGGGAGTTTATGCCTTTGGTTAGTAGAACTAGCTTATCTCTAATTGCAAAGTTGAGACTAGGTTATAAGGTATTCTTATAATCTTTGAAAAATTATTTCATTTGACTTCAAGAGAGTCACATGGAAATCAACTTGTTTAAATCATTGGTCACACTTATCCTTGTATTTGATTGTGATATTCTGGACTCATAAAAAGATATCTAGAGAGTACTATCCTATTGGAAATTTGGCTAAGAGGATGTATGAGGATGATAGAGAGTTGTCATTTATGACAACATAGTCAAAGTATTTTGTATAGCCCACTTCACAAGATGCATTTCAGCATGTGCGGAGTTGAGGGAAGGTAGTACATAATGTATAGAGAGCATGGTTAAAAGCACTGAAGAAGATTCATTGTACAGACAAAGATATGGACATTTTACCAAGTACATGTTATGATAAGCAGAATAAAGAAGATGAAAAAGTAAAGGAATTTCTCTTAAGGGACAATGACATAACAAGGTTGGGACAACATCCTAGACATTAACCCTTGCTTAGAAAAAAATAATTCCAAGTTTTGGGAAACATGCAAGCTATTGAAGGTCGAAAAGTTAAGCAGTTTGATGTAAAGAAAGACTCTTTTGTTTTTGATAAGTGTGACATTGTATTGTGATGATATAATGTTTTGAATGTGCACTTTGTATGATTAGTATTAATGCAAACTTTATGATAGTACAATATAGTATAAATGCATCGATTTGGTATAAAGAAAGACTCTTTTGTTTCTAATAAGTGTGACATTGTATTGTGATGATATAATGTTTTGAATGCGCACTTTGTATGATTAGTATTAATGCAAACTTTATGATAGTACAATATAGTAGAGATGCATGATCAATTTTGTGAAGAGAACTACAAAGGACAAATCATATATTAAAGATATCAACACTGTTAGAAATTTTTTTATATATACCTTTTGTACAGATTGTATTATTTATATGCATGTCTGGGAAGTGGACTCAACTTGCTACTTTATTATTGTAGTAACAACTCATAACAGGGTTGAGGCTTCTAACCAGGTCTAGTCTTCTAACAAGGAAAAATACACTATACAAGTGTAATAGACTCCTAATTGGGTCAATATCTTTCACAAGATGCTTTTTGATTAGTGGATCATTTTGTGGATACCATCCCCACCAAGGTTTTCCCTTGGCTAGGGTTTTCCTAGTTAAAAAATAATGGTGTTATGAGTTGCATTGTGTTATGGTTATGTTTGATTTTCAGTTTGATCACATATGCATGTATAAATATTGTTAATGATATCTATAGTTGGAAAAATGTTTGTGGAACACTGATTCATCCATGATGTCACTTAAACATATTCTTGCTTAGATGAGAATTCAATCCCTCAAGCCATCATCTTGCTATAAGTTTTTGCATAAATCCTTTAATTTTTCTAAATATATTCCACATGGTGACTGATATAAGAATTGAGGCTAATGAACGCCCCCCAAATCAGCTATCTTAAAGACTATGTATGTTTTCTTAAGTCTTCTCTAATGTTGGAAGATTGTGTAATTAATTTTAATTAGTACAAAATTTTTCTCTATCAAGTATGATTAACACTTCTTCCAATTGATAGCAGAATCAATGTTAACATGTAGATGCATAAGGTATTAATAGAGGTTTTTTGTTCTAATGGGACATGTGTAAGATTTCTCCCCTATGGCGCCTTTTAAGTAGGTGTTCTATATTTATGCTTTCTTCTCATTTTTATTAAGAATGGGTTATATTGTTTACAATTGTGTACAGTCCTTCAAGGACTTTCTTGAAAAAAATCACTTGTGGAATTGCATAAAGTTTGTAAAGTATTTAGCTCCTTTATTTCCATCCAGATCTTAGTTGGTTTTAATGTTATAACTAGATTGAAGGGTAAAATAGGTGGACTCTCAAGGTTTTAAACCTTTGAATCATTGTTTAAAGATAACATTTATTTTCTAAACTCAGCTCAAGCATAAATTCATACATTAGGTTATAAGTATATTGAGTAATAAGAGATGTGGAAAGAATCTCATCTGGAAAAGACTACACAGGTATCTAGTTTCAATCAAGTTTGGATCGGTAATTAAATTAGATTTCCAAATTAAAAATTATGCAATGAAAAGGCTTAGATCACTAGCCGGTCAAGTTCTCTATGATAGATTTTTAGACAAGCAAGATTTTTCCCAACAAATTTTAGCTTACGTATTGGGATTATATTCATTAAATGAACTTATGGGTGTGTAATGGAGAAAGAAATGGTTAAATCATGACACAAAAATGTAATCCTTCATTAAATAATTACATGATGTCAACTTTTAGTTTATGAAGTGGAATAGGTTACACTTTGGGAATTTAAGTTTTTGCTAAGGTAGGGCCTCAAAATCATTTGTAATGTATCACTAGGCTTAATAGAGATTTGTGGCTTGTTGAGGGATCTAGATTATAGTATAAGTTGAAACTTCAATTAAAGATCTATATGAATGATCATTGTGAGAAGATATCTTATAGAAAAAAGTTGTATATTGACAGGCTCCAAGAAGGGAAAAAATACAGTCTTTTTCTTTAATTTGGTAAAGGATAGAAGAGATGGGAATTCCATCTTATCGATTACTTCTTCTTAGGAAGTTCAATTATCCTAAACTTCCAAGATATTTAAATGAAGGATATCTAATAATACTCTTCTCTATTGTTAAAGGATGTTCCCTTGCAGATGAGAAATATAATTTATTTTGGATTATATTCCTTGATTAGTTTCTAATTGGATAAATGGGATGTCTATCAACCTTATCTCTCTAGGAGAATTATAGGGAATCAATTTTCAAATGAAGAGAAGAAAAACCTATTGATGGATGGGTTCTTCAATAAATTCTTCCAAGAATTTTGGGAGATTATGAAAGTTAACTTATTAGCAGTGGTGCATAAATTGTCATTAAGCAAATTAGGTCAATTTTCCTTTACAATGTGGTCTACAAGATCATATCCACGTTGATTACAAATTCTTAAGGGTTGTTTTAGAAGAGTAATTTTTCATTGGATTACCAGAATTATTATGGAGTGGAGAGGTTTGGATCAATGGCCTATCAAGTTTTCTATGTTGTATTTTTTATTAACTCAAATTTTTTCTAACAAATTTAAGTTTATGTGGTTGAGAGTATACTCTATAAGAACCTATGGTTGATTAATGGAGAAAATACTAGTTCAATAATGACACATCTATGTACTCCTTCATTAATAAGTTACAACTTGTCAACTCTCATGTTTAGAAGTGGAATAGGTTGTGTTTTAGGAATTTTATTTTCTGATAAGGTAGGGCTTCAAAACCATTTGGATTACATCAGTAGGCATAAAAAAATTATTTTCTTATCAAGGGATCTAGATTAGAGTAGAAGCTTAAATATAAATGAAGGAGCTAAAAAAATAGTCATTTGAGAAGAGATCTTGTAGAAAAAATTCTTGTATTTATGGGCTCCAAGGACGGGAAAAATATATCCTTTTTCTTCAACTTTGTAAAGGACATAAGACACGGGAACTCCATCTTATATATTTCTTCTTCTAGAAAGATTGGTTCTCCTAAAATTTCAAGATAATTCAATGGAGGTTATGCAATACCATTTTTCTCTATTGTTGAAGGGTTCTTGCTTTTGGTTGAGAAAGATTAATCTCATTTTGGAATATATTCCTTGAGTAGTTTGTAATTGGATAAATAATGTTTTTTTAGAAGAAATCTTATAATCTTAGAAGGGTGGGGTGTTCTTGTATCAGTTAGGGTGATCATGCTTGTTAAGACCATTTACTCTATGTGGTCATCTAAGGAGAAATCTTTATTTTTCAAGCCTAGTATGTTAAATCCTATGATTGGGTCAAATGATCATTTCTTCAAAATCTCCTTCATGCATTTGGATCATAGTTTATTTTTACCTCTAATTTGTATTTTGTGTTGATTAATAGTGACCTCATAATTTTATTTAGAGTTAGACTTGCATTCCCCTTGTTTATCCATTGTATTATCTAAATTCTTGGGTTGATTCCTACTTGGAATGGGATAGTATCCTCCCCTCCCTCTCATATTCAATTTTTGGATGACACAACCCACATGGAAGTCACCAAAAATAAAGAGAAAACTATTAAATATATATGGTCTTTGGATATCTCTATTGTAGCTTTATGGTGATAGATTATTGAAGGAAAGACTTACATATTCTTCTTCAAAACCCTCCCCCAACCCATTGGCTTCTTCTCCAATCTCAAATACCTTTGAACCCTAGTTTTAAATTGGAAATATTTCTTTTGTGTACTTAGGTATTCTTATCTCTTCTAGGCCCTTGTATAATAGGAAATAAAAAATCATGTTGAATAATCTTGAGGGGAAATTAAATACTAGAATCTTAAGTGGCTATCCTATATTGGAATATTACTTTTATTTCAATTGGTGGTCCAAGATCTTCTTATTTATAAATAATTTTTACAAGATAGTCTCCTAAGATTCATTGGTAGTTTGGATGCTCTTTCCTAATAATTTGTATCATCTAGATAGTTACTTGGCTTCATTTAAGTGGATTTTGGTTAAGTGGGAGACTATTTGTAGACCAAAGAAAAAAAGAGTTCTTGGTTTTCAATATAATTTCCTTACCATACAAGTCTTGGATTACAAGTTTTACTAGAAATTATGCATTAATCAAGATCAATTTTGGGTAAATATCCTTATATATAAGTATTTGGGAGGAGTGCAGTATTTTGATCTTCCTAGGATTTTTCTAACTAGAAAGGGTTCTATTATATTGGATACTCTTAAAAGTGGAGATAACATGATCAAGAAGTGGTGAATTTGAATCTAGAAAAAGAATTATGGGATCTCCTTTGGTTTAACTCTTGTGATAATTTTTCTCCTATAATATATATGTACCTAATTGAAAACCTCTTTGTAATAAACTATTTAAGGTTGGGTGGGAGGGGATTGAATATTTCAAATTTTCTTAGAGGTTTTGGTAGGTAGAGGTGATAAAGTGGAAGGATCCCTATGATTGGTCATCAAGGGAGTTGATAGAGGATTGTAAAGAGATGTCTTAGATTTTAGTTAGGCTTACTTGCAACTCCTTGAGGAGAAAATATGTATTGTATTATAGTTTTAATTCTAAGGTAGTTTATTTAGTTTCTAGCTGATATCAAGAACTAGATATGTAGAATCATGAGATGGATAAAGTCCCCTAGTGGAAGTAGGTGTAGAATAAGTTTGTATGACTTAAGTACATTTTTATCATATAGCTTGTCACATGCAATAGATTTATCTCTTGCAAGAATTTATGAAAGTGAATAGTTTAGGGGTCTATTATCTATGTCTCTTATGGTAATAATAAGGACATCACTTCCCATTTAAATCAAGGCCCTTTCTCCAAATCCATTTGGCATTTTTGGTGGATTATTTGGAAGTATACATGTATTCATGCTTCTTCTCTGAACCACAATTTTTTTTATGACCATGGGGTGGACTCTTGCTAATATATTATGTTTTTTAGGTGACTTGGATTATTATACCCTCTTACATTCTTTTGTAGATATAGCTAGAAAAGAACCATAGGTTTTCTCAAGACATTAAGCTAGTGGATCAAGATATTTGGGAAAAAAATACTGGAGTTATTAAAGAAAATATTTATGAAAAGTATGAGATAGAGGCTTCCTTAAATCCTTATGAGGTTGAGGTGACGGATGGTTTTGGTTTACATAGAAATGGTTAAGGGACTTCATTTTCTAAAGGAGGAACTCTCAAATTAGGAAACATAGAGAGTCAACCACTAGTTTATTCCACCTATTGAGGTCTTAAAGATCAACATAGATGGGTCCTCTAGCATGATAATCTTAGGTGCATTGGAGATTAAGGTATTGGAATTGATCTAGTACATTATCTCCTTCTTCTTTTCAATCTAAAAGGTATTTTATAATAACATTCTTATGTAGGAGTTGGATATTATTATTACCTTGGAAAAATGTTGCAAAAATCTTGGGTGCCACAAATCTATTCATGAGATAAGTTAGTAGATTTATGTCAATTTATTGAATAAGAAGAACTATAGCGACAAGAGAAAAAATTTCGTGTTGATGGTTAAGTAGATTCCTTATTTAAGTAGTTCTCTCAATGTCATTTCCTTTGTCCACATCCCAAGGGAGTAAAATGAGGTTTTTATTGTTTGGCCTACCAACCTTTGAGCATAGGGGTGATTAGAATTTTGATGGAGGGGATCACATTTTCATTGACTATTATCAATGACAGATGGGTTTATTTTTCAAGATATGCATGCTTAGAGGGGTTCCCTTTATTTTAATGGGTACTGGGTTTTTTTGGTGTTTTTGATTGGTTGTGCTTGGCCCTAGTCGGTAGAGGATGTTTCTTTCTTGCAATCTTGGGTTCTTACATTAAATGAAAATTTACCCCTCTTTTCAAAATAAATTAGAAGATACAATTTAGAAACATCAATATGGATGTATTCAAAAAAAAAAAAAATTAAACATTTTTTTCAATATAAAGTTGCTAAGTTTTAAAAAATACACTATATCTAGAGAATTATTAAAAAGTAACATAAGCATATAATACTAGATTGCTTATAAAAAAATGTGTCTAAACAATTAAAAAATCTTTTCTATTAACTCAATAGTTATTCTAATCCGAAGTCATTATATTTGACTTTATAACATTTTAAAAAGTATTATATTCAAAGTGCATGAGTCTAAAGCTATTTATGAGGTTGTTCACTTAAAAATGTTGTTGGACCTCTAGAATAATGCCCTTTGTGTACTATCTATATGACTCCTTTAACTCTTACCTCCTTTTAATTCAATTGTCATCTCTAAAAGCTTCATCAAAGATATCATTTAACTTGTGGCAACTATGATGTATATTCTTAATCTTTCCCTTCCTCCCACAAGCCAAACTATGCTTAGCAGGGATATTTTTTATTTTTTCTACTTGCAACTCCACTTCACCACTATCTCTAAGTGGTGAATTTAGATTAGATTGAATGCAACAAATCTCTTTAATCAATTTTTAATATTACTTATGTTTGTGCAAATAATGAAATTAATTAAAACAATATCATTAAAAATGGAAATGATGGATGTGACACCTTTATAAACATTTGAATCCTTGGTCATGTATGAGATACAATGTATGATGAAGGTTTTCCTACTTTTCCTACTCAATGACTATTTTTTTTTAATGTTTTACATTTCCATACCCTAAGTTATAACTATACTAAAGGTTTGACTATTTCTACCCACTTTTTATTGTAAACAACATTACTTTCTAAATGGTATAAGAATAAACATTCTTTTTATAAATTTTATTGTTTTATTTATTTGTCATTTTATTTTTTTGTTTTATTAAAGAAAATTGATTTCCAAAATCTATGAAATGTTGTTGTTACATGTCTCTTGGAAAGATTTTGTGCAAATTTGTAACATTAATGTTTCAAATCATACTCCATGATCCATCATCAAGATATGAGAGTTTAAGAATGCAAAGAGCATGAAGTATGATCTGAAATGTTGATTTTTTAAGAAAGTGTACACAATTTTTCAAGATATTATAACATTTTGATTTTATCTCATAATTATAAATCATGTACTTTTTTTTTATAAATGGTCCTTTTCATTATAATATTAAGTAATAAAAGTATATATTGACAAAAAAAAGTTTAGGAATATGAAATCACCCTACAAATTTCAAAGAGGCCAAGCTCAAATTGCAAATAATAACAAAAAACAAGGGTAGAGCCCAAAAACTAAACCCACATTACATGGCTATAGTAGTTCCAATTGAGGGAGGAGGATCTTTTTCATCCTTTTCACCCCATATAGTAGGGGGGTTTGGATTTGGGTATGAGAGGGGCCATCCATATTCAACTTGTTCTTCTTTCCTTGCTTCTTTTCTTCTCAGGGAAATAGTGAGACCAAGCTATGAAAGCCATTTTGAAGAAGTGGCCCAACCAAAATCACAGTCAGAAGTTGGCCAGCTAGAATAAGGAGCAGAGGAGGAATATTATCAAACAACCAACTTGGGCCTTAACCACCACAAGTTGAAGAAGCTATGCAGTGCCTCCAAGAACACACATATTTCAATTATATCTAAATTATCAATGTGATTTTTAATTTATTTTTTATATAAATAACTTTCCTCAAAATTAAAATAATAAAAAATATATAATATTTCAATTTAAAAAATTGAATATATATATTTTTAATTAATTAATAAGACCTTCTCTATTAAATGTTAAGATTAAAGTATATAATCACAAAAAAATCCATGGGATAGGAGATCGCTTTGCAAGAGTCACATGACCTGCGAACGAAAGGCAAAAGAAACTATTCATAAAAACAAAAACATATAGCCAATATTGGGGTTTGTGGGTGGGTCAAAGAATAGACCACCCATCATCATCTTTTTCATTTTCCTACTCATCCTTGGGAGGCAAAATGGCCAAGGTCAAGTGAGGAAACAAGTTGGAAGAGATACCATTAGGCCACAAAGAATCACTAAGAGTTGTCCAAATGGTAAGAGCAATAGGAGAAATAGGTAGAGCAGTAAGGGACCAACAAGAGCCACAATACAATGGGGAAGTTGAATGGAAATTTTAGGCATCATCACCACTACTAGAGGAATGATAAGGTGCCTAGGACCTCAAGGCCTAAAAGCAACGAGCAAAGGAGTGGCAACCATAGTGGCATCCATGGGGTAGAGTGAAGTTGGCAAAAGTGGAGTCTAGCGGTTCTCTAACAACCATACACAGGGCATTACCCTAATGATGCATAAGTTGTTGAAGGTGGGACAACTCTAGAGCTACCTTGTTGGCTTGAACCCGAATCTCCATAATCACATTGTTGCATATTTAAGCTTTAGTATACACTGGAACATTTATCTCCAAAAAGTTGTGAGTGGAAAGAATATAATTTCTATCCTTATGAAGTGTGAATAGAATCTCCATCCTAAAAGCATGCCATATCTAGAAGAATTTAAAGTGGTTTCTAAGAAAATCACCCAATAGAATCATATGCCAAGAAAAAGGTTTAGGCCTAAAGAAGTTGTCATGCCTGACCTTACACCTTCCTGTTTCTCTTCGTTTGCTTTAGTTTGTTGCTGTGATTCAAGTTCATTGCTATGATATTATCAAACTTTGTTTATCAATTTGTTAAATTTAGTTAGTTTAGTTTTGGTCTTAAGTTGATACAGTTATAGTGATCATTATCTATTTATGGTAGTTTATTGTAATAAGGATTCAACTATTTTGAACTAGCTGATTACGTTGATTCTTAGTGCATGTTTGAACTCAGAACTGATACTTATGTTTGAGTTGGATGGAAGTGAATTTAATTTGATGTTAGTTGCATGATTTTAACATTTAAGTAATATGTTATTTGGCATAGTATTTCTAATTCGATTTATATTAAGTTGATATCTTGAAGATTCACACACAAAATTCATATGAATATAGGTGTGAAATAATCACACATATATTTATATAAATTTAAGTGTGAAATATTTAAGTTGAACTTTGTAATATTAAGATATTGCCGCAGCTGTTATTACATATGAGGTCATTGTGTTTTTCATATATTATATGTTAATGAAGATTCATTTTCTAAAACCCTAGTGGGTTTCGAATGCCATGAAATGGTAATATGTTAATGGTTTTGAAAGCCAACATATGGCGGTGGATTTGGATTGTCATTGTACTTGGTCCTGTAGTTGAATTTAATGCATGATTGTGGGAAATAATGGCACTTAAGGAATGGCTTGGCCATTTCATTTTGGTTTTGAGATTGCTAGGTTTTGGCTGGGTTTTAGGCTGCTTGCTTTGTGAAGTGAAACACCTGTGAGGTGTTGCTGTTGAATAAGCAACATGGTTGGGAAGAAGCTCTATTTTATGAGGCTAAGTATGTTGTATTGCACACAGCTTCTATTATTCTTTTTTCGAGGTTGCTCTCAAGTTTATCGATTTGGCATTTGGGGCTTTGGATACGAGCTATATTTCAGAGCCTTGAGTTGAGCATTTTGTTCATCTACTGAGATTTTGAGGTAGGGGGCCTTTCTTAAACCCTATACTCTTTTTGTCGCGTGTGTTTCATTTGAAATTGTAAACTAGATTGTTGAAAGATGATTTATTTATGGTTTCGCATATCGACACCCAAGGGTGGGAGTATGTAGGGTCAGCAATAAACTTGTTGAACTCTGTATATTTCCAAATTTGGATGTGGGTATGGTGAAAATTGCCATGGTAACATAGCATGCTGTAGCGTTTTGTTATATGTTATGGAAATGAGTTATATTGTGATGTTTTGGGTTCCATTGAGGCGAGCTCTGTGTGTTTCAAGTTTTGATGCATATCGTTATTTGGAATTTTGTAAATAATTTACATATGCTCGAGGCGAAATTAGGTATAGAATTTTGAGCAAGTGTTTTTGTTTGGGGTTTTAGTTGGCATGGGTACTAGGTAAAACAATTGTATAGATATTAACCTACTTATGTTTTCCATCGAGTCATATTGTGTTTGATATTCATACTCCCGACTGTTAGTTTGAAATTGAATAATGTAGAACTGTATAGTTATAGCCGAGGCATTTTGTCATATAGTTTGCAGGAAGTTAAGCTATAAGTTTAATTTGGAATGTTCTTTCATTCGCCATACTTAGTAAGCTTTATGAGAGTTAGAGTGGATGTATCTCTATTTCGCAGTAAGAATTGGGGTATAAAAACTGAGCCTGTCATATGTATTATATAGATATATATGGGTATGAGACTCAGTCCGACCCACAGTGATTGTATTTAAACATCAGTACTTTAAAGTTTTATGTGTTATGCGAGTTGTATGAACCTAAAACATAGATAAACCTTCGATCATCTACATTAAACTATGGGAGGGCATTTGTTCAAATGGTTAGCTCAAAATTTATAAAATGTTGTAATAGCAGTTGTCAACATAATTTCTCATTAAGTTATGAAAGAATGTAGAAAGGAATCAACTTCTTAACAATTGTTGTTTATTGAATTGTGCATATGATTTGGTTTCATTCACAATTGTATTAGGTATTTGTGATAGTAAAAAAATTACTTAGCCATTGTTACTTAATGTCTAGCATGAAAATTATGTTGAACAGTAAGTGTGCATCTTAAAACATGGTGAACTTCCATTCTAGTTAGTTACGGTTGTTGGTATGGTAGAATTTTTTTAGTACTTGTGTAAATAGCATAATAATTTGATTCAGTTTCACAGTTTTGTATGGTAGTAAGATTCTGGTTATGGGCAGTAGCATATTGTTAAATAGTTGGTGCAAATTAAAAAATTGGTGTTAGCTTATGAATTATCCATAAGTAGAATTTGCATCTGGATATTGGAATTAATGTTGAATACATGGTATCGTTATTGATTTTTTTTTTTATAAAACATCACTTGGAGAAGTCTGTCAGTCATGATTAAATTAGTTTGATTATGTTATGAAGCATTCCGATGAACATTCATATAAGTTTATGAAATTAAAATTTGTAAATTAGAAATCTTTTATTACAAAGATGTATTTCAGTTCATAATTAAAATGAAAGTTGTTACAAGTAATGAGATAGATTCTATGAAATATGTTTGATGATACCTCATTAAAGCAAGAATATCATATGCATTCTGATTTGTTATCTTGGTCATTTCGAAGTTAGATGTAGATGATTATGTCAGCAGGGAGTTAATTGTATAGTATTAAGGTTAAGTATGTACCATTAAGCTGAGATAATAGTTTAATTGTATTTGCGTGATCTTGATTTTATAGGTTTCTATTTCTGTTGTTATAATTATCTATATTTACCTTTGAAATTGGCAGAATAAGATAAGTTACAAATAGATGAAATGATGTAGTATCATGTTGTATACTGATTTTATATCTAATGCATGTACATTCTTAGTATATCTGTTTGATGTGTATTTTAAGAATAGTTGTGATGAACGTATATCGAGGTCGTTGAATTTGGTTTATCCTATTTAGTTAATTAATTCAGTGATAACTTTAAAATAAATTGGGTGGGTTAATTACATATAAAAAGATAATTGGCCTTACCTATGACTTCAACCTATATGGTTAAGTATGGAGAACAAGGCATATCTCTATTCTGTCATTAACAAGTATAATAGAGAATATCGTTATGTGTTGACTATGGGCATATCATACATGGATGCAGAATCTTAGTGCTATAATGATGACACCTCAGTATATATATGATTCATTTACGAGTTATTCTTAGTGTGAGTTTAATTTTGCATTGTTAAGTAAATGTTTACTTCTTGCATATTAATTATGGAACTGCACTATGTTAAAGTGAATCAGATATCTGCATTTTGGTTATGTATATGTTTGTTCTAACGTGTATACAGTTAGATTACGCTTTTCAACTCAGTGTGTACTGAGCCCTCTTTTTGTGTTGTGTTGCATTTCTGTGTGTTTTCCAAGTGCTCCAAGTCATTTAGCAAGTAGTTAAAGATGATTGTTGCAGTTACTTCTTAAAATCAGCATTTAGGGTCCCTATGTTGGACATAGGTGTTTAGAAATGTTTTTGTACTTCATTATTGTATTGAACTCTATCTGTATTCACATTATAATGGATATGTACTTTGATGATATCATCTTTCATTTGAGGTTTTCAGATTGAGAGTGATTCAATCGGTGTATTTGTACTTGTAATATTCTCCTTTTTTTTTCTTTTTTTTTTTTGAGGTTTTCATATTGAGAGTGATTCAATCTGTGTACTTGTACTTGTAATGTATTGGTGAGTGTTGATGAGTTACAAAAAGTAGTAGCAGCACCATAAAAAGAAAAGGTGAAACCAAAGGAACCACCTTTCGCCTATATAGCTACTAGGAATAAAGTTTTGATGCTTCCACCACCACCTCCACCAAGTACAACAAGTGATATTGTTCAGAAGATAAGTGTAGTGGAAGGTAACTCAGATGAGAAAGAGGATACCTCAAAAGAAAAGGAGAAGGTTGTATTCATACATTGGTAGAACTACCAAAGCCTGGCACTCCTACAAAGACCATTCAAAAGCCAAGCACTAAAGCCATTCCCTTGCAATTCTCAACTCCAAGCTCAATTTCAACTAGAGTGGCAAGGGTACTTCACTATGGAGACCCTGAATTAGATGAAGGTATTGTTATACCTTCCTATGATTCCAAGACCATCACAATGGCATAAATGACTAAAATTGCAAACTGCATTAGATAGAAGGATGAGGCAGGAAATACTGAGGAAGGAGTTCAAACATAAGCAAGCACTTCATGACATTAAGGACATCTTTATGGATGCTTTCAGCTTGTAGTCACCAGATGAAGCAAAGCCAATAATAAAGAAACTATCAGATATAATTGACCAAGTGACCAATGAAGACCAGGATACTAATGTAAAACTCATGGAATGGTCAGAGAGAAAATTTCAAGGAAAAGTGAATGAGAAGATATCAAGTGGAATAGCACTTGAACAAGTAGAGTTGGCCAAGAAAATAGATAAGGTCAAGGTTGTACTTGAAAACATTTTTTCATTGTATAGGAAACTGTGTGATTTTTCCAATTTCACACAAGAAACAAATCAGAGAATAATTAGCTTGGAAAGAAATTTGAAAATTTCTAGCATGCAACTGCCAAAAGATCCAACTCAAAGTGAGAAGCATTTTGCACAATCGCTTCACACTCAAAGGGAGTTAGCTATACTTATAGCAGAGGAAGCCAATATAAAGGCTAAATTGATGCAAATCCAATCCTCTATAACCCCACATTTAGAAGTCCTCCACAAGGAGAAAGTGTATGCTGAAACAGTTTTAAAGAAAGACCCAAATCTTTCTGCACTTGATGGAATTGTACACCTTACTACAGAGACTACCATCTAGCACAAGTCACTTGACATAGCTTTGGATAATTGGGCTGCAGCTCTGAAAACAATAATGGAGGTAAATAGTAATTTTTTGGCTAAGTATGGTATTACTCCTTAGAACCCTTTGGCATAAATGTCAAAAAGGGGGGAGAAATGATAATAAGGATAGTGGGGAGATATATGTTTTAAGGAAGATATAATATTTAGATGAAGATATATCCAAGGGGGAGAATACTATAAATTTTTGATAGGAAAAAGGGGGAGATATGAATAAAATAGCACATAGGTACAGATTACAGATACAGGATCAAAGACAAAGAGTATCAGGCACACAGAATTTTGGTTTCAAGTATGTCAAGACACAATTAGCAAAGGGCGAGTTATAAGGTATTTTTGAACAAATTTCAAAATTTTGTGGATAAGGTACTCATAAGGACAAATGAATAAATGTCTAATTAAATGTTTTTGACACTCATGTTAAAGGGGGAGATTGTTGATCTTAGATGGTTTTGACATTTGAGAGTCAACACACTTAACCACTTTCTACATTGAAGTTGAGTACACTATGTATGCCGAGCCACAATGTGTGTCAAGCTAGTATTTTAACGGCTGCTGAGTGACTTCAGCTACCAAGTAAGCAATAGATGTCGAGTGATATATAGGTGTTAAGTCACAGTTAATGTCGAGCAATCCAGGATCTTACATGTGCTAAGCAAGATAGAATGTAATGGGTGCCGAGCAATCCAGGATAGTATATGTGTTGAGCACCAGTAGTCCAGTATGTGCCAAGTAACACAAAATCAACATATGAGTTTGTGCCTTCACAAACTCAGATGTAAACCATTTTTGGAGCTGACATAAAAGGATTTTGAAAAAAAAGGATAAGGATGAATCTTTTACATTTCCTATTTGATCAGCATGTAGCCAATTAGAAAAATGGAGAAGGCATGCAACAATGAGGAAAATGCAAGGAATGAGCAAGAACTTAAGATTCAATATGGATCGTAGATCTATACCTAACCCTAAGTCTTCACAATCTTTAAAATGAGGTCAAAAACCCCATTGCATATGTGGGTGAGAACAATGTATGGGGAGATTATAGCAAAATTTAGTGTGAAGTGAGTAAGACTTAGAGGAACAGAGCAACAATTATACATCCAATTGATCAAAATAGCACAAGTGATAAGAACAAAGATCAAATCAAGCAAGGGTCACATCAAAGAGAGAGAAGATCAAGTGCTTGAATCTAGCAATTAAAGATTGCATACTATCAGGGTCATTGTTCTAATACTTTCTTGCCATTGTATTAGAAGTTGGAAATCCAATATTGATAGATTAGCTTAACAGCTAGGTAGGAAAACCTTTGGAGAAGGTGATTGAACATCCTATTGTATTAGGTGGGCTTAATAGCCTATTGTAAATCCTTTAGCAGGGTGACACTTCATGTAAAGTGTTTGTAAATCCTCTAACCAGGTCACTATTGACACAATGTAAAGCCTTTAACAGGGTAGGCCTTTCACAAGGTAGACCATTAAAAGTGGTCAAACATTTATTGCTGTAGTAATTTTTGTGGGTATCATCCCCACCCCAGTTTTACCCACTTATTTGTGGAGGGTTTCTAGGTTACCAAATTTGGTGTTATGTGTGTTATTGCATGTGTTTACTTTATGTTCATTTATATGTATACATGCATACAGTTTACTTTTTAGTTATATGTTTAAAGGATTGAAAAAGGTTAAAAGTGTGATACTTTAGATTCACCTCTAAGAAGTACTATTCCCATTTTGAACACTCCAACAATTGGTATTATAGCTAAGGTTCTCACAGGGAGAAGCCTAACAGCTTAGAGAAAGGGTCTGAAGATGGAAGTCTTCAAACTTGGGAAAATCATAGATAATCAAGTGATTAATGAGCACCTTGCTCTACACAAAGTGGAAGAAGCTAGAGAAAAATTGAGAAAGTCCTTAAAAAGAAGGAAGGAGATAGCCATAGCTGAAAATGACATACACTACAAGGAGATTAATACCACATGAGTATTTTCTAATGGAGATTCCAAGGAATTTGATGCAACAATAGCAGAACTGATGGAGAAAAATAGAGCACAACCTAAAGAAATTAGATTACTCAAGCATGAACAAGAATCACAAGCCATAATGCTTTGTGAAGTGACTAAACAAAAGAAGAGAGACATTGAAGACAAGGCCATGATAGAAGATGACAAGAGAAATCTTACCAATAGATTGGAGGAGAAGACAATTGAGTTTGAAAGGATCTAAACATGCAGCTAGACACCTTAAGCTAGATGATGAATGCTCATCATGAGCTAAATATGAAAGATATTGAGATTTCCACTCTGAGAATGCAAAAATGAACAATTGTAGAATGAATTGAAGAGAGAAAATGAGGTAGCAGAAAGCTTCAACAAACCCAATGAGGCTATCAAGTATTTTGAGCAATACTGAAATAACCAAGGATTAGTAATGATACTTTAGGACTTGGTTACACTAGTAGTGAACAAGGAGAATCATCCAAGACTGCAAAAGAAAGGAGTAACATAGGTAAGAACACTAAATGTACTCTTCATTTTTGTGGTAAAAAGGGACATACCTCTAACATATGCAGGAGCAAGAACAATCATCAGCATGATAAGCTTATCAATGCAAGCTTTTGTCACAAGTGCAAAAAGAAAGGACATCAAGCACATGAATGTAGAATCAAGACCATGAGGACACCAAGATTTGAAGGTCACTACTACAATTGCAAAAAATATGGACATAGAGCATTTAAATGCATATCAAAGTCTATGTGGACACCTAATCAACCTGTAAGAGGAAACAACCATGGTCATCACTATAATTGGGATTAAAATACTAGGTATAGTTGTCACTATTGTCAAGAGTATGGACACATTTTAGAGGGAGTTGCAGTAGATGGTTAAGTGAAACCACATGTTTCAGTTGCTTGAAAACTAGTCATATCAGCAAGAACTGCACAACAAAGTCAAAAGCACCCAAGACAGAAGTCAACAAAGGAAAAGAGAAGGTTAATGTTGAACAAGTAAGAGGGAAAATGAACAAGACTTGGAAAAGAAAGATGAGTGTAACACATCAAATGGAGAGATCTCTTCACCCAAGAGATCAAGTGATCACACTTCATCTAACTAAGCAAAAGAAAGGTGTATGGGACTAATATAAAAAGTTATATCATACATTAGTTCCAAAGAACAAAAATAAGTACTAAAAGGAAGAAAACCCATGTTTAATGGACATAAGCTTTCCAAAAATGATGATTCCAAGGAGGTACATTAGACCACATACAGATCAATGATTGGAAAATTGTAATATGTGGTACATACAAGGCTTGATATTGCATTAGCAGCTGGTATGGTGGCAAGATTCTTAGCAAATCCTAAAGAAAACTATATGATGGGAATCAAAAGAATCATGAGGTATCTAAAGGGTACTAAAGACTATGGATTATGTTACAAAAAAAGGAGGCAATTTGGATTTGAAAGAATTCACAGATGCTAATTAGGTAGGAAGTGTTGATGACAGGAAGAGCACCAGTGGTGGAGCGTTCTTTCTTGGTAAAAGACTAGTGTCTTGGACAAGTAAGAAGAAGAACTATGTTTATTTTTCTATAATAGAGGCATAATATGTGGCAACAACAATTAATTGCTCAAATGTTGTTTGGTTCAACCAATTGTTGGCAGTTATGAAGGTAGAAATCAAGGATCTAGTGGTTATCTTTTCTGATAACACCAATACAATTAATATATCAAAGAATCTTGTGATGCATACCAAGACCAAGCATATTTCTATAAAGCATCATTTTCTGAGAGAATTGGTACAAGATATAAATAGGTAAGATTGGAATATGTGAATACTAAAGAACAAATTACAACATATTCACTAGTCATTACCTCAAGATGCATTTTTGTATCTAAGAGGTAAGATAGGGGTCATTCCCCTATTTGAAGCTCACTAAATGAAGTTTAGTGATGCATCAAAAATAGCATATTTGAATACTTTTCAGTTGATGCAGTATTGAAAAGAGAAGATTACATATGAATTGGTACATAAGGTACATTGATATTTACAAAATATTTTCTTTGGCATAAGATGTCAAAGAGGGAGAAGTGTGTGCATGTCATATCTTAGAAATTTTGCTTGAAGATATAAAAGAGAGAGATTTCATCAGAGGAAGAACTTGGTCTAATATCAAACGGGTAGAGTTTGCTATCAGAAGAGGAGATGTTGAAGACAAAGTTTGTTGACAGAGGGAGAAATTGAAGGTAGAGGAAGTTCACATTGATAGAGGGAGTTCTCATGGATGAGAATCAGAATGAAACTAAGGATATTTTCCTTGATTTATTTTTCTCTAGAAAATTCATTGTATTATGACATGTTGTGTTGCCATCAATGCCAAAGAGGGAGATTGTTGAAAAAATTGGTTAATTGTATATTGTATTTGATGTTACATGAAATGTCATATCTTTACCAGACAGTGTATGCCAAGCTCACTCAGGCATTGAAGATAGTTTCCTATATCAGCTAAGCATTTCAAAGTTTTCCAAGTTCAGAGATTAGTGACTATCGAGTTCACTCGGGTGTCAAAGGAAAGTTCGAAGAAGATGAGTGTTAACCAAGCTCACTTATTCAATGAAGGAAAAGTTGGATGGAACCAATGTTAACTGAGCTCACTTGGTTACCAAAGAAAGTTTTTGAAGATGCAGTGTTAATCAAGTTCACTTGGATAACAAAAGAAAATCATTTATGAGTTAGTGCCTACCAAGCAGGTTGGCTAACGAAGGATTTTCTTGTTTTGGCATATTGAGTTCAATAGATTTGTTTGTTGGTTCTGTCCGACTGAGGTAATGAATATTGAGTATTATAATTTGTATTCAAACCAACTTGAAAATTCATAAGGTATAAGTATAAGGTCAAGTTGAATATTGAATGTGTGGAAGAGTATTGAAGAATAAAATATGCTTAGAGGAAGTGAAATAGAAGGATAAGAGGAATATCCTTGTGGAGCTACAAAGATACATTTGATCAGAAAGGATCAAGTATACAAGCTAGAATAGAGATATGTAATTAGAAATTCAATTGCATCAAAAATCAAGTTATCTCATTGTTACTCTCTAACCATTGTAGCAGTGATCTAAATCTCTTAACAGAGTTGGCTTAACAACTATTTGTAAATCCTCTAATGAGGTGGCATTTCTAGATTGAAGTGTTTAAAGAACTCTAACAAGGCCACTCCTAATAGGGTGATTAAATCCTCTAACATGGTCACACCTAACAGTGTGCTTTGTAACCTTAAATGGGGTTGGCTCCTAATAGGGCTCACTTTAGAAGAGCGAAAATCAGTAACTAGTTGCAATTGGTAGTTTTTTCCAAATGTGGTTTCCACGTTAAATCTTGGTGTCACTTGTGTTCATGCTATTTATTTGATGTGTATGAAACTAAGTTAAGTAAGGTTAATCATAGATAATATCTTAAGAATTACATGTTAAGTAGTTGTCGAGTCATTTTAGTGTTTCCCAAGTTACAAGATTTTCTAGTGTAAACTGAATAACTATATGTTTACCGAGCATCAGTATTTTTAGTGAAGTTTATGTTTTATTCTAACATCTAAGGAATCTAGGATTTATTTTTGTGGTAATTAATTTACCCCTCCCCTCTCAGTTACTCCTCTTATATTTCCAACATAAAGTGTTGATGATAAGTTGGTAGGATGAAGTATAAGTGACATATTTGTTGATATTTCAATTGTATTATTTTTTTCAATTCTATATGCACTCAAACTAGTCATTAGTGGAATACTTGTTGGTACTTTGGTTGTGTTAGGTCCAAATGTATTCATAATAACTCAAAAATATATGAATAGCAAGAATCATGGTGGAAGATCATTTTGTGGATATGATTCAAAATATTCAATACATCTAAAGTTCCTTTGGTCCAATAGGTATCATTTGGTTTGTTGCTACTATTTATAATATGTATTTGGAATTTTAGTCTTATGTTGAGTTCATTATTTTGGTATTACCATAGTTTCTTAATGTTACTCATATTTTTGAGGTTGATAGTCTGGTATTACTATTACTTGGAATTTGTATATTGATGTTTAGGTATTGGTATGATTTAGTGATGTCAACTGTATTTTGTATTAAGCTAAGTTTAATACTCTAGCATTCTTTCTATTCTTTGATAGTAGAGGTTTCTTTCAAAATATTCCATAATATCTTCATTTTTCTATGAATATGTTGGAAATTATGTTGTTGTATGATAATCATAGTCATGTGTAGTCATACAATATGTTTTTTTGGTGATATTTGTGTTTTGCAAGTTCAAGCTATGTTGGTCCCTATATTTGTGTTTAGTTATTCTATGGTTTTGACTATTTGGATGTTCTATCTTACCCAAGGCTATTCTTTTGGTCCAACTACCCTATACATATGAACTTAGAATGTGAATTTGGATCTCACCTTGGTCCATGAGGATTTTCACAGTTCAAGCTACTTTGGAATAGTTTGTTTGGCCAATTGTTCTAAAAACTTCATTACCTATATACAAGATACATCTTGGAGATGGATTTGGATGATTTTTAAACCATTAGATCTATCTTAGAAAAGTGTGTTGTGATATAGTTGGGTCCTCGCTTTCTCTTGGACAAGACCACCGCATGCATCTTGGGTCAAGAGTCTATTGTACATAACAATGACTTATTTTGGGTATAACCCACCTTTAATATAGCTTTTGATGATCTATCTCATATTTAAGGATTACATTAAAATATAAGTATGTAAGGGGAAAGTGTGGAGAAATATTGATGTGTGAAGGGAAGTAAAGAAGGGGTAGAAGTGTTTATGATGTGTAGAAGTCAAAACTTGAAGGCAATACATTTAGAGATAGTGTGTTGAGACAGTGAAATATTTATGCTATAAACTTGGTTCTTGAATCCTGATGTTCAAGGATAAATTCATATTTAGGAGATTATTCTCATTTTAATTTTGAGATTCATGTTTTAGTCAAATGATAGCGAGTCTATTGCTTGTCTTTTATATCTTGTCCTAGAACAAAGAGTTTCAATTGTACAAGTCCTCCATATCTTTTCCTAAAGTAGTGATATCTAGTTGTGCAACTAATTTTGGTGTTTATTCACCTTGGGAGAGAGCCTCAAACATTATAATTCAAGATAGTTATTTTGTGATTTTTATTCTCACCATTATTTTTCCCAATCTTGGGTTTTTCGCATAAATCAATAGTTCTTGTGTTGAATATGCTTTGTCTTTTATGATTTCATTGAAGTACGTTATTTATAGTGATTTGAAGTACATTATAAAGTGAATTATTTTTTTTATAGATTTATTCACCCCTTTCCCCCCTCTTAGTCATATTGTGTGTTCAATAATTGGTATTATAAAATTTCTTCCTTCTTGTGAAGCTTAACCAATTGAGGGAGATTTTGTATTGGGTAGGATTTGAGTTTCAAGGTCTCAAGTTTGGAGGTCAAAATTATTCATATTGGGAATGCAATCACACTTAGAGTCTCTTCCAGGAGGATTATGTGAAAGAATTTCAAGGGGTTACGTAACACCTCATACTAGACCATAGACTCTAAATGAGATTTAAAAAATTTGAATAAAGTAATTCAAAGCTAGGGTTTCTATTGATAGTTGTTTAGATGATGAAGTATTTAGGAAATTTGGGGAATTGAAGAGAAAAAGAGAGATATAGGATACACTAATAAGTATATATGAAGGATATCCAAAAAATAAAAGAGGCTAAAGTGACAAATATGAACCACAAGTTTGATAATTTGAACAAGGGTGATGATGAATTTATCAAATGATATGTTTATAGAGAAATCAGATTGTGGACCACATTAAGGGAGTTGGTGGAAAAATTAAAGATAAAGAATTAAGAAAAGTAATTAACAACTACACCTAAACCTTACAAGGATAAGAAATATCCAATTGTTGAAAGTTGTGATTTAAATTCATAAACCTTGGATCAACTTCTTGGTTCACTATGTGTATTTGATATTGTTGAAATAAATTCAAAGCATTAATCAAGAATTCTATGAAGCTAAAGAGGACATGGATGAGATTGAATTAACATTTACAAGAAGGATGGAGAAAGGAACTAGAAAATACAAAGACAAGTTACCTTTGAAATGCTTTAAATATGGTGGAAGTGGTCATTTTTTTCTATTTATACTTAACCAGAAGACTTCAAAGGATATGATGATGAAAATAAAAATAGACATGACATTTGAGATAAGAGAAATAAGATGGTTAAAAGAGACAAAGAGAAGATAATCTTATGCACCATAGAGGAATATTCTTCTAAGGATGAAGATGATAATGACTTGAATGAAGAATCATTAATACTTGCTATAATGAAAGGTAACAAAGAAATAACTAGAAGACTGGAAGTGAAGATGATCACATTGCATGCTAAATTAGAACATATTTCATGGATTATATATTCCAGATGTTTAAACCATATGACAAAGGGTAAGGAGGAGTTCATACATTGAGAACTATGGAGGATATGTGAGATTTGTTGGAGAATAAGTTACCTCTACATTAAAGATATGGAGTGTCTTAATTGATGATAAGAATATAAACGATGATGTCTATTATCTTGAAGTTTGAGAGATAAATGTTAAGTGTAATTCACATGTACAATAAGGTTACAAAGTTTCCTTAAGTAAATCCAAATGTACAATAAGAAATAAAAAAATGGGAGAGTAGTTGCTAAAGGTGATAGAGTGAATGATTTTTTTTATTACATTAGTAATAATGGGATAATGGGCAGAGTAATTGTTTGATGGAACAAGTATGAAATTTGGAAGATAAATTAAAAAGGAAGTAAAAAGAAGATAAGAGTTAGGAAAAGATAGTTGGAGAAGAATAAAGTCAAAAATAGACAACATAAACATTAAATTTGGTATTAGAATTGATTAAATAAATGTATTATTTATGAACAAGAAGTACAAAAGTTAAAATATTAGTTAAAAGTGCAAAAGAACAAATTGACAAGTTCAAGGTACTCAAAGATGATATAAGGGGTGAAATAATCAAAGAACTAAGAAAGAACATGATCTAAGTGGATCGAGGGACAATCCTAGATGAAAAGACTTAAGAGTGAACCCAATATGGCTCAAAATTTAGGAGTTGGACTCTTCTTTTGTGTATTGTAGGAACTTCTCAAATCTTTTTGGTAAATATTTTTCATGCAAATGAGGTGTCAACTTGAGTGGGATTAACCATCAAGGAAATGTTGTAGTTAAGTATGCTTGAGCTGGAGTAGTACTAGGATGAATGACAACTGGAGAAGTATAAGTGTCTCACCTCTATCAGCACTGCCTAGATGCAATGAGTACTAAGTTTTATATTCATTTTCACAAGATATGGGTTCATGTGAACCACTAATCATGAATCATGGGTCAATCAATCTAACTCAAAAACTACACAAATAATCCTGATAGCAATATCACAATTGACTTGGTGTGGAAAATGTCTCCTACTTATCAATATTTTTAATGTAATGAGTATGATCATAGAGCTGGTGAATTTAGAACTCTTGAATCAAAACCCAATGAATTATTATTAGATGGTAATTTTGTAATAAGTGTGGATATATGGAAGATGAGTGTAGGAGTTACATAAAGAAAAATGTATTTTTAGATGAACACTTTGTTAAAAATGTTAGAACTTTTAATAGGTATTATTATACCTATAAGATGTATGGACACAAAGCATCTAAGTGTTAGGATTAAACCACAAACAGAAATAATAATTACATGCAAATATAACCAATAATAGAAAATAATAGATCACACAGAAAAGAACACAAGGCACCAAGATTTAACGTGGTTAACCCAATCCTTGGGTTATGTCCACCAAACAGAAAGTTCAATATTTTTATGATGCAGTGATTACAACCTAATTACAATCTGTAATCCCTTACAACTCAATACCACCGCAAGAGCCAATTTCACATCAGACCTTATGAAACAATCCCTAACCCTAAGCCCTTTTATACAAGTATTTAAACCACTTTAGGGTTATAATTAATAATTACATGTTGGTCCAAAATCTTGATAAAATAGGGCCTAAATTTATTTATTTTTCAAGGCGATGCACCAAACCCCAAAGAATTTATGAAGTATGTACAGTACTTTCTTGATCAATCACCACAATCTAACAATCTCCCACTTGGGGACTAATCAGGCTCCACACTAAACAACCTTCTTACTAGTCCATGCTTCCTCTAGAATACCACAACCCAAAGGAATAGAGGGACCTCTATTAATCAAATATACAATAGTATTGACAACCTCCGCCCACATTTGTAAGGGCAACCCAACATGTAACCTCATGCTCCTTGCACATTCCATTATAGTCCTATTCATGCATTCAACCACTCCATTTTCCTGTGGAGTCCTTGGAATAGTTTTTTGTCTGCTAATACCATTAGTGGAGCAATAATCTTCAAATTCATGACTGCAATACTCACCACCATTGTCAGATCTGAGACATTTTAATTTTTTACCAGTCTCATTTTCAACCAAGCATTTCCATTTCTTAAAAGTTTGAAATACATTAGATTTCTGTCTAAGGAAATAAACCCATACTTTTCTAGTTGCGTCACCAATAAATGTAACATAGTAATGAGATCCACCAAGGGAAGATACCTGATTTGGTCCCCATACATCAGTATGCACAAGCTCTAATTTCTCCCTTTTATTTTCCTTCCCAATCTTTGCAAAACTCACTCTCTTTTGTTTTCCATACACACAACTTTCACAGAGATCCATATTAACACATTTCAAACCTGGTAAAACTTTCTTTGAATGAAGTACTTTCATACCTTTCTCACTTATGTGCCCAAGTCTATTGTGCCACAAGGCTGTATCAGAATCTACAGCAGCTATTTGTTCTCCCTACTCAATTGTAGCAATTGTTCCTAAACATTCATTTTTCTCTGAAATAATTAAAGTAGAAGGAACAATATGACCTGTACAAATATATAAGGTGCCTAGTTTCACACATTTTGCTACTACAAGGGAACCTTTTGATACCTTCCAATTTTTATCATTAAAAGTAACTACACAACCCTCATCACCAAGTTGTCCTGCTAAAATTAAATTCCTACTTAGCCTTGGAACATGTCTTACCTCATGTAGTAGCCAATGATTCCCATTCTACAACTTAATCTTAATTTTTCCCTTTCCAACAATCTGACAGGGTTCATTATCCCCCAAATAAACAAGCCCAAAATCCCCTTAGACATAATCAATAAAATAAGCTCTATGAGGTGTAGCATGAAATGAAGCACCAGAATCTACAACCCAAGAATCATCAACACTTTCTAAAGATAGAAGCAAAGCATCCTCTTCGGATTTGTTTCTTACCACATTTTCCTCCTTGTCTCCATTTGATTTATCTCCTTCATTTTTCTTTCGATTCCAGCAATCTTTCTTTTTGTGCCCTGGTTTCCCATAGTACCAATAGTCATTCGGTCCTCTCAATTTAGACCTCCTCCCCTTTGACTTTCCTCTTGATTTCCCACAATTTCTAGAATTACTTCCTCTCTCAGTCATTCAGCCCCTGCTTTGTGCATTTAAAGTACTTCTTGATGTAGATCCACTTTAGGTTTTCCTACAAGTTTCCTCACTCAAAATAACATCGATCACATCATCATATTTTAGGGTACTAGATCTAGGAACAAAATTACTCACAGTCATCACCAAGCCATTCCAACTTTCAAGCAAAGAACACAAAATCAAGAGAACCCTAATTTCTTCTTCAAAATTGATACCCATAGAAGATAACTAACTAGAAATAGTATTAAACTCATTTAAATGATCTATAATAGATCCACCTTCTGCCATTTTTATATTAAATAAATGCTTCATGAGAAATACCTTGTTTGAAGCGGAGGGCTTTTCATACAGTGTCGCTAGGTTTTTCATCAATTCTTCTATCATCTTTGCTTTTGTAATATTAAATGCCACCGATGGTGCCAGGCATAATCAAATGCTTCCAAGTGCCTTTCTATCTAAAAGATCCCATTCATCATTTGACATAGATCCTTGATTCTTGGCTTTGCCTTCGAATAGCTTCAATAAATCCTTCTGATAAAGATAGTCTTCCATTTGCATCTTCCATAACTAGAAGTTCTACCCATTAAACCTATCAACCCTCGGCTTACCCTCATCTACCATTGCTCCCACTCAACTATGAAACTTTCTTGCAAAGGATAACTGAAAAACAACTAGGCTCTAATACCACTTGTTAGGATTAAACCATAAACAAAAATAACAATTACATGCAAATATAACCAAAAACATAAAATAATAGATCACACATAAAAGAACATAAGGCACCAAGATTTAATGTGGTTCACCCAATCCCTAGGCTACTTCCACCAAACAGCAAGTCCAATATTTTTATGATCCAGTGATTACAACTTGATTACAATCTATAATCCCTTACAGCTCAATACCGCTGCAAGAACCAATTTGCAATCACACCTTATGAAACAATCCCTAACCCTAAGCCCTTTTATACAAGTATTTAAACCCCATTAGGGTTATAATTAATAATTACATGTAGGCCCAAAATCTTGATAAAATAGGGCCCAAAGAATTTATGAAGTATGTATAGTACTTTCCTGATCAGTCACCACAATCTAACAATGAGTGCAAGATAAACAAAAATATTAAAAGAAGCAATGACATAATAAATGAAGATCATAGGTTGGTATGGTAAGTTATAATTATAGCATAGTTCCAGTCATATTGCAAGTTTCTATAGAAGGGGAACTGAAGAAAATAATGTTTTGGTAAAGAAGATAAATATTATTAAAAATAAGGAAGTGATGCAAAAGTTTTGGGTAAAAAATTAAAATAAGATGGAAGAAAGCTTTGGGGATGGATATATACCCTCAGATGGTGTTGAATCTTTTTCTAAATAAGAGATAGTGTATGGTTTGAGGGGGATTACTAATTGAATTTTTTTTTCCCTGTCTTTGTTGGCTACGAAATTGCTCTCAATACCAAATATTTTGAAAAAAAATTATTTATTCCTTCTACAATTGGAATAATTTAGAAGATCCATTAAAGAGATTAAAGTATTTTTAGAAAAGAAGATGTGTTAAGTATGGTTTTGATATGTATCTTTCTAAGGCTAGACTTAATGATTTATCTAGTATCTCTTGGATTATTTTAGATTGATATTCTCAAGAAGAGTAGTGAATTTTGATATGGTAGAAGGCCAAGATGTTATCCTTTTTCCTTTATGTCAAAGAGGTAAGGTTTTTTTTTTTAAGTTGACAAGTGTTTACATTAGTGATATGAGGGATAATTGTAGAAAATATAGATATTTTCTTTCATTAATGTCACACTTGTTGGAAGGATTAGTTATCAATGATAGCTTAGTAGGATGGAGTATTAGTGATTAATTTTTGGTACTTCAAGGTTGTGTTATTATTATTAGATTGGGATATATTCAAATTAGTTTGGAAAGGTAAGAATATAAAGAATCATGGTGGAAGTTCCTTTTGTGGATATGATTTAGAATATGTTATACACTTGTAGTTACTTTGGTCAAAACGATATTAGTTGGTTAGCTACTATTGTTCAAAATATTATGTTTGGATTTTTATTATTGCAGTATTAGTATAGTTGCTTGGTGTTATTGATACTTCTAAGGTTGATGATTTGATATTACTATTACTCATAATTTTTCATATTGATGTTTGAGTATTAGTATTTTTGTGATATTAGTTTTGTTACAAATGAAGCTATGTTTAATAAGTTGGCATTGTTTCTATTCTCTAAATGTATATGGTTCTATCAAACTAGTCTGATATATCTTCAATATTCTCTAAATATATTGGAAACTATGTCCTTGTAGGATAGTTGTAATCATGCTTGGTCATATGGTATATTTTTGGTGATATTTATGTTTTGCAAGTGAGCTATGGTGACCTATATATCCATGTGTTCAATTATGTCATGGTTTCATGTGTCTAGATCTATTACTTTATTTGAGATTATTATTTTGGTTTAGATACTCTTTATAGATGAAGTTGTAATATTAATTTGGATCTCACCTTGGGAAATTGAAATCTATATAATTCAAGTTTCTTTGGAAGATTTTTTTCGTTAGCTATTCTCCAAGCTTCATTTCCTATCTACATGATAGAATTTGGAGATGAATCTGGTTGATATGAAAACTATTTATCCACCTTAGAAGAGTGTGGTGTGATATATTTTGGCCCCCCCTTTCTACTAGACCGGAACACATTGTGTATCTTGGGTTCAAATGACCTTTTTATATAATAATGACTTTTCTTTTGGCTACAACCAGCCTTCAATAGATATATTAATGAAATATATCATTCAAAGTTAAAGATGTAATGGGTAAGTATGGAAGTATTAATAAACTATGTTATGTAAAGGAAATAAAATAATGAAGTGAAGTGTGTGTGACATTCATAAGTCATAACTTGAAGGAAATACATTCACAAATAGTGTGTAGAGATAGTGACATATGTATGCCATGAATCTTGTCATTTGATGTTGATGTTTGAGGACAAGTTCATGTCCATTAGATTCTTCTCATTTGAATAAGAAGGTTTAATTTTATGGATGACAATGAGTCTACAGGTTTCCTTTTATGTATTTAGTTGTGGATTTTGATTTTCAGTCGCACAAGTGCTTTGTAAATTTACCTTAAGTAGTGAGTGCTAGTTGTGTGACTCATTCAAGTGTTATTTCCTCTTAGAAGTGAGCCTAAAACATTGTAATTAAAGATATTAATGTTGTGAGTTTAATTTTCACCATAGTTTTTTTTTTTTTGGTCAATTTTGGATTTTCCACTAAAATCAAGTGTTCTTATATTACTAATGATTTGTGTTTTATGGTTTCATTTAAGTTGCTTGCATTGATTTGAAGTATACTGAGATGTGAATTAAAGTTTATTTTGTCTAGATTGATTCAACTCCCTTCCCCCTCGATTAATCCTATTGTGTGTTCAATCTATATATATATAGAGAGAGAGAGAAGCTTTAACATTGAGAATCTAAATCAACTTTTATTTTTAATCCATTAACAAATTGCCTATATAGTTAAATTGGACTTTCTCTTCCAACTACCATAACTTTCACCTAGTGTGTACATTTTTTGATTTCTTGTATATGTTTAGAATGTGGATTTCTAGATAAGGTATGGTATAGGTTTAGTTCCCTAATCTTTTCATTTTGATAAATTTTGGGGGCATGAAATCAAATGTTCTTCTTTTCATAGATTTCACACATGAAATAATATTTTTTTAATTTCAAATAGGCATTGGAGAGTATGTTTAT
Source organism: Cupressus sempervirens (assembly GCA_028749045.1). NCBI lineage: Eukaryota > Viridiplantae > Streptophyta > Pinopsida > Cupressales > Cupressaceae > Cupressus > Cupressus sempervirens. The sequence goes on from CM053788.1 coordinate 20,046,593, forward strand.
TTTGATACACAATGGTGTTGTTAATTTATGAGTTTAAATACTATCAATAATTTTGTACATGTTTGATCATTAATAGGTGTCTAAGATTCAATGTGTGAAGATGTAGCATCTAGACACAATTCAATAGGCAAAAATTTGAGGGAGTGCATGTTTTTATGAGATATTTATGATCTTATAACTAATTATCATCTTTTATGCTATAGTTTTTTTTATAGTTGGGCTTTGATGGTGAAAAGTACACAACTTGTCTTCAATTTTAGAACATGATTGGACATGCTTTGATATTTGGAGTTTCATATGGATGACAGTTGGTTTGTGGGAATAATGTTGATGATGATTATGGTATCATATTTATGCATGTAAAAATTTTATATTAACATGGAATGATTATGTTTGTGGTGGGTTGGTGGTAAAAAAATTTGATGTTAGGAGATATTTTCTTATTTCCTTATTACTTTTTATTACTTTTTTGGTTTCTTTACTATGTCATTTGGTTATGGTCATATTTAGAAAATTAAAACAATTTTGATTTGGTCAGTGAGTCATGTTGTCTACATACTTATTTTGTTGGTTAGATCTTAATTTTTAGTTTTCTAATGTTATGATAAGTTTGTATTTTAGTGATTGGAACTATGTTTTATGTAGATTTTAGGTGTGTATATCTCATTTTTGGTTACAACATGGGATGACTCATATGTGGGTTGCAATGGGATGAATATCTATCGAACTTCCGCAATTCACAATGTTAAATTTGAGCATTGCAAATGTGCAATGCAATACCATTGAAATTTGTATTCATTAACTATTTACTCAATAATAAGGTATTTTTCAATTTCATCAACTATTTTGTCACGAATCATCCCTTTAGAATCGTGATTACTAAGCGACAATTGACCTTGTTGACTAGGTCAACTATACTTTGACTTAGGTCGACATGTTAGTATATTATTTTGGATCTTTTAATTAATTGAATTAATTTGATATTTCTGATTTTATGAGGATATTTGTATGTTATTTAAATTTTGTAAATACCAAAAATGTAAGTTTATTGTTAAGAATAAGGAAGATGAAGTGATAGCTAATTATAATTATGTTAGTTTAATTTGGAGTTAACTTTACATTATACATACATACGTACATACATATAGACATACAAAAGCAAAAGAACTGGATTAATGCATCACATTTCTTGTTTTTTTACCTAATTCATGGGAAATTTCTAATACTTCTATAACTAGTAACATCAGAGACCCAAAGATGGATGCATTATTGTAGATTTTTTCTATTAATAAATGAGGAGAAAATATATATGGATACTTTGGGTGAGACTCTCAATGTTAAGGGAAGACCTAAAGAAAGAGGGTCAAAGGAGATAAGAACAAGCCTAAGAATAAATCTAAAAAGAATATCTAAAACTCTTGATAAAAAATAATAAAGTGAAGTGTTGAAACTATGGAAAGAGAGGATACATTCTTAAGGAGTGCGAGAACTTTAAAAAAAATCGTTTGGTTTATCCACTGAGAAATTGCCAAACTTGATTGATGATGTTTTGGTTTCTTCTCTTCATGTTATGACTTGATAAAATTCCTTAATAAATTAAATATTATCATACCATACGAATCCTTATAAGGAGTGATTTTCCACATATGATAAATATGATCGAGGAGAAATCTACCTTAACAATAACTCTTTATATCTTATTGTTAGAACAAGTAATATTTAGGTGGGTTTTTGTTATGACAAAATAAATTTTATTACAAGTGTTTTGCATGTCCTACTTTTAGGAAGAAATTTAATTTATATTTATATGTTGAATGATATGGGATTAGATACATGACATTGTAGAGGCATAATTGTAGATTAGTAAGAGGAAACATGGTGGTAGTAAGGAGGACAAGGAAGGGGTCTCTATTTTAGCTTGAAGCCATTATTGTTGTTAAAATAAATATGTGTATCTTGTAGATTCATAAATTGGGCCACATTAGTGAGAATTATTTAAAAATAATCTTGAATAAAATTTTGTTTTAAATAATGATTATTTCCTATTATGGACTAATTTCTAGCACCCTCCATATTTGAAACATGGACAGATATAATTTCATGGATCTACTATCTTTGGCATTTGTATTATGCACTAATAGTTCAAATTTTTAATTTAAAAATAAATATTTTATAACAATTGGTATTAAAGTTGTATTGTAAGTTGAATCTTCTCGGGGGACATTAGGTGGTTAGGTGGGGATTATTGGACTAATTGCCAAGATTCTTCTTCAATATTTTGGCATTCCTAATCGATTTATCTTTGGTTTTTGTATCAGGCGTTGATAGGTCAATCTTTAGTACTATGGGAAAAATGTTTAGAAACATCCCATTCTAATAGAAAAATGAGTTTGGGGAATCTTGTATGTCTAGTATACCAAATAGAAAATCAATTTCTTTGTGAAGTAATAAATCTAAGAGTAAATTGGAAATTATTCATGCATATGTTTTTAGACACATGTGGGTATTGAATTAATCAAAAGATCTAAAGATTTTGTATCTATCATTGATGATGTTTCTACATAAACCTAGTTATATTTGATAAGGTATAAACATGGATTTTTCACTAATATTTGTACATTTTAAGGCATTAGTTGAAAATATTTTTTCTTTTCTAAATTTAAATTTTTAAGATTTGATAAATGAGAGGAATACTGTTATAAGGAATTTTATTAAGCATGCAACAATTGTTAGACACAAAACTAATTTTCATTTTCCTCAATAAAATGGTGTGGTAGAAAGGATGACTAAAAAAATAATACAAATAGGATTTACAAGTATGTAAATAGTTCACAATTTGAGATCTAAGTTTTTGAACTTAGAAGTTGTACAATTATTCTAGAGAAGGGCCCCTACCTCTTTAGCTAGCCTTAGAATAGTAGGCCCCCCACCCCTCTATAATAGCTATACTAATTGGCTCACTTGATCCCAAAACTCATGAATGTGTGCATGTAGTGAGTGCCCAGGGCTAGGGTTCAATCCAATCATTTTCATAGTCCTGGTATGCTTCTAAGTTGTCAAGTATATATCCTTGCAAGGCTCTTGAAACACCATGTTTTAAAGTGTTGGTAAGAACCCTTCTCTTCACAGTCAAGGGTATTTGGATGTAAGGTTTGTGCTCATGTGACTAAAAAATGAACTAAGTTGAATCTAAAAGATGAAAAGTGCATTTTAAGAATATTATCTTTTAAAGAGATGTTTTATTGTGTTAATTTTTATTATTATCTTGGATAACCAAAAAATATTGAGGAAAAGAAAATGGATTTTTAAATCAAGCATGAAAGTTAATCTAAGGAAGAACAGAGAGATGTATATGAGGGTGAAAACTAAGAAGACAATGATGTGGGTTTAGAGGTAGTTAATGATCAAAATGATTAATAGGGAGACTTTGAACAAGATCAAGATCGAAAAAATCCCCATATTTATATTCTCAAAAGATCTAGAAGACAATAAATTTCAATCAATAGGTATAACCCAACAAATTTATGATGTTTATTTTCTTTAGTAGGTACTGATGTTGAATCTCAATCACATAGGGAATATATTTTGGAAGTTTATTATGATCCTTTGAAATAAACCATGTTAGAGGATATGACGACATTAGAATCAATTAATACTTAGGATATTGTTCATTTTCATAAGCAAAATCCATTGGCATTTGAAAAATAAATTTGGAGCTCAAATAATTCTTTGGAAAAGTAAAAAGCTAGGCTAGTGGCCTTACATGTTAGTATTTAATAATTTTAAATGTATGTAAGTTTTGCATTAGACCAACGATTTAAGTAGGTTTATGACTAACCCTGATAGAGAGAATTTAAATCGTCTTAAGAGGGTATTTAAGTATTTTATAGGAACTTATAAGTAATTTTTAGAATATCCAAGGATTGATAATATGGATAAAATAATGGATTTATTGATGCAAATAGGCCAAGTGACTTGGATATTCAATGGGCCACTAATAAGTATGTATTTAATTCATATAGCAAAAAAGTGAATTGGATGAGTAAAATAAAGGATACAATTTCTTTATACACCAATAAAGAAGAGTATATGATTAATTCCACCTAACTATCTAAGGAGGTGTTTTGGTTATAAATTTTATATACAAGTATTGGTTTTTAATGAAAGGTTATTAAAATAAAGTGTGTTAATTATAATGCAATTCATTTATCTAGGAATCTTATGTATCATGCATCAACTAAGAATGTGCATTCATGATGATTATTTCATGTTCTTGTTGAAAATAGGTAAATTAAGTTGAAGAAGATTAACACTAAAAGGAATGTTACATTTATGCAAATATCAAACTCATGAGAAATTTTTTTTACATGGTGAAGGAAGATAATGGGAATTGTTGCTTTTAGTTAGTTAATTCTGTATGTGCTCCTATACATGTATATTTACAATGTATGATGTTAAATGGAAGAATTTTGGTCTTTTATGTGTCATCAGCATTTTTAAATCCATATAATTAATTATTCCTTGAATATTGTTATAAAAATGACCCATTAAGGATGGATGGTTTCATTGACAAAGGTAATTAATTTTTTATTAGTATGGTAAATATATTGATGTTGATCTTGCTAACTATTTATTTACTAATAGGGATTCATTGAGTTGCATTTCACTAGACATGTGCCACTCTAATGATAAAATGGTGAAGCTACTTAGTTTTGACACCCACCTTGGGAATCACCTATTTTTAGGGATTATGAAAACTATGATTGGATATTGTATAACCATGATATATTATGACACCATATTAAAAAAATATTCCTTCAATATGCACCCATGTATGAGATATTCCTTATGAAAAATGTAAGTGCCCATTTTTAATGGAATTGATGATTCCAAGGAAGTTGGCATGGGATATATCAATTAAAATTATGGTAAGTTGGTTTTTGATACAATGGTCATTTACCACTCCCAAGACCTTCTATATATTGGAAAATTACACCAAAACATTGATCAATTAAGTAGCCATATGCAAAAAAAACTTTAAATAATTCACAACCTATATGGGTTATTTGAATTTCAAAATACTTTTGGTATGCTAAAATTGTGCCTCAAATAAGGAATAAAAAAAATAAAAAATAAAAAACCTCAAAAACTCGTGTAGGTTATGAAGAAAAAGAGTATTAAAAAATGTGTTAAATCTTATTTTCTCTTTACTCATTCAGGTTTTGTAGCACTAAAACTTATGGATTTATTTCTACATAGATTGCACAAGTTATGTATAAGTAGGAAACAACAAGGAAGGAAGGAGAGAGAGAGAGAGAGAGAGAGGAGGTAAATTAAGGCTCAAATGAGAGATAGACATTGATGGGGGAAGAAAGATTAGAGAAATAGGAAATGAGAATAGTAATGCATGTAGACATACATATATCTATGTCAACATATGTATATAGAATTGTAGATCTACATACATACAAACATAAACACATATTATATATCTAAATATGTATGTATCTATAGTGTATTCTCAATTTAAAAGAACATGTTTTTATGTCTTTATAACCTGTACGAGTTATGAATAATTTGGAAATGCACTTTTTGTTTTTCCAAATCCCAAATGCATTATTTCTCACATTGAAACCCATACGGGTTTTGGCTTGGTAGAGAGTTGGAAAATGACTCTAAGGCATGGAAGCCTATTTTCCCTCCATTTTTGTCCCTTTAAATGTTTTTTAGTCTTCCAACATGATTTTTTGACCCTATCATCATAAATTTTTAAAATGATTAACTGAGTATCTAAAAAATTACCACTATAATCTCATAGGTCTTCTAAGATATAATATGACTAACTGAGTATCTAAAAAATTACTATTATAATCTCATAGGTCTTCTAAGATATAATTTGTTTTATTTTGGACAACATTAGAAGAGTAAACTTTCATTTTCTTTACCAATGTCTTCAACGGTCCTCATAGATATATGTTTGTCATTTTTTTAAATAACTTTGGATATACTTGACTAAATTCAAAATAAATTACATATTACTGTTCTACTAGATTCTATACACTTTAGAATAAAGAAGTTTTCATTTTTTATTATTTTGATGCCAAGAACCAAATTTTTAGGATGCAGTCACTTAAAAAATCATTACAAAATACTCCAAAAAAAAAAAATTTAAATACACAACTTCTATATCCCACTCTTACCTATCATCCTACAAAATGATTTTGTAAAATACTAAATCTAACTATATATTTTGTGAAGCATACAAAAACAACTATGTTATGATTTTCTAGAAAAATAAGAAATAACTCTTTCATGCGTAAGTCGCTTGACCCTATTAATCTTATCCATTTTTATAAAACTCAAGTAGTTTTGAAACTAGCTTTAAAGTACTACACTTTTTTATCGGTAAGAGGCCGAATTACTTATTATGTGTTGTGGTTAATTATTATTATTTATTAATCTTGAGTAGATTCGAAACAAAGACCTCCTAAATAAGAGGCTTACAATTTAGTGTTGTGTTATAGGCTCTTTCCTAAAGTACTATAATTTTTATTCTTTACACAACTCCTAGTTTTGAGTGCACAACCCTCAAACGTTGCTTTGAAGTTTAGGTTTACCTTTTTTTTTTTTGGGGGGGGGGGAAGTGGCCACCTTTACCCCCAGCTTTGCACACCATCTTGGTGCACTTACCCTATTGGGGATGTGTGTTAACTTGGTAAGGTAAATCTTATTAAAAATTATTTTGCAGGGGTTATGTTGTGAGATTTAGTTCTTTAGAGGATTTTAGAGTGTTGTATTGTAATCATTCATCTCCTCTGCATGGAGTTTTTACCTAATATATTTTCTTCATGTAATCATTCGTTTTGATGTGTTCACTTTTATGTGATGTTGTCCTTTTGTTAGATTCAATTTATAATTGATCCAGAGCTTCCTAAATTATTTTCAACCTTTTCTTATCTAACAATACTAGGGACTCATTGTTGGTCTACCTAATTATTCTCATGATTTTGAAATCTACATTAGCAAAATATGCCTATCCTAGTACCTTTTATACTAAAATATGTGGTTTTTTTTGTAAGATCTAGTAATACATGAAATAAGCTAAATTATTGCAACTAAAAAAATTGTAAATAGATTATTTATGTTATTTTGATTACATACTTGAAAATATGATGAAAGTCACATATGCTGCGATGTTTATGATAAGAGTCAATAGAGTTGAGTGTGAACTATATCCTTAATAAATCTTGTAATAAGTCTAAGAGAAATAAAGTTGAGAAAATTTTATGACTTATTTGTACATTACATTTTTTCCATTAAATGCAGGGACACAATTTCTATTAAAATTTATATCACCATTACATTTCCCATATTGTAAATTTTCCTTGATGATATTATCATTCCATGTGATTACACAATATATTCAAGTCGCTTATTAAGTTCTAAACTTATAGCTTTTTATATATACTCATATATGCTTGCATGATAATATAATCGCATTCTTAAATTACACTTTTTTTTATTAGCTATTCTCCTTAATGTAACTATTATGTACTTTTTATTTTTATTATTTAAATTTTTTTGTTGCCCATGGTATCCTTACTAACTAGCTTAGTACTTAGTTTGGGGTGAGCTAAGGTGAGACTAGTCCTTGGAGATGGACCAAGAAGCCTGCAACTTAGGCCCATCAGGAGGACCCACTATTAGAATGTGAGGTTGATGGTTGTCATTAATGTCAATATTCTTATCTCAACCTGTGGTGTGTCAATAAATGTGTACCAAGATCTTGGTGTTTATGTTGTGTAGATCAGTTGATTTCATATTGTATATCTTGCTTCACCAATTGCCTAGATTAGGTGATGTGTCTTATCATTGGTTGAACATTAATTATTTTTATCATTTTGTACCTCAGTGATGTTATGTATCATTCTAGTGGATTGCATTTTTGGATCGAACCTTTGTGATGTGTATGGTTCAATTTCAGTCCCAGTAATTATTCTTAGTATGTCTAATTTCAATTGTCGATACTGATGATCATAGTAGCATATTGTTATGATCAAGGATAATTTTGTTTCTCAAGGTGGTGTGTCCTATTTCAAAACTATTTTAGGTAATATATTTTTGGTGTGCATCCAATATATATAGAGACAATTAGTTCAACAGTGATGCATGCAAGTTCATGAATTCAAGATTTTTTATTTCAATTCATGTGATCTTTTTTCTTAGATGCAAGTTATAATGAGGTCATACTTTTAACTTACTTACTTAGTTGATTTCATAAGATGTAGACTAGAATTGTAGAGAGATGACAACTTTATTCTATTGTAGTTCATACTTAATATTTTATGTACTAGCTATAATCCTATTGGAAGTGAGCCGTATTCTATTAATAGTGAGCTTTTTTGTATTTCTAGGGTATAGCTATCATGGTAGTTAAGCCTACCAACAAAACATTTTCATATTGCAATAAACATTTCAAGCAGTTAGCCTTGTTGTACAAAATCACCTTAGCTAGTGTCATCTCAATCGATATTTTTTTATTTTATGAGAATTAGCTTCTCTGTAGTTTTCCCAATTTGGGGTTTCCATGTAAATCATGTCGTTTATTGTGTTGGTGTTTTTATGTGTTCATACTTATCTTTACTATTGTGACTTATTATGCTATAACCAACAAATCTTAAGTGGTGTTTATTTATTATTAAGCACAAAACAACATATCAAAAGTTTTAACAACTGTGTGGGAATAATTGATTCAGCCTCTTCTCAATAATTTGGCATGTTCAACACCCATGCCTTAGAGTCAAATGCATGCTGACACATCGGTAGAAAAGCCACATCCCAGTCCAATATTCTACTTGTTCAGGCTTAACTATTATGTATGTTATGTGGATAGAAAAAAAACATTAAGAGGGGGCATAAGTTGGTCCTCTGATACTACTTTATTAGATGCAAAAATAGAAAAAATATTTATAGAGACTGATCTTGTGGAGATAACACACATGAGGTGAATACACATGATCATACCCTCACATTGTCCATTATTAGAGATATCCTTGAGTATTTCAATATTTTATTTACATGCATGTTCGCAACTCAAGTGTATTTTGAGATGCATTATCATTTTAATAGGATTCACATGCAACAAATCAAAGTAGTGAAAAAACATAGTGGTGAAGCATTCACACCCATGCCATCTCCTATTCATTTTTATATTTATTTTGAGGTAATATATTGAAACATATATAGTTAGTAATAAGTAACATGATGTAATGAGAAGGTAGGCCCTTTTCTCTATCCTTGTCACACATTTATACTCATCACATTTTATTACTCATTTGGCCCTATCTTACATGTAGACACATACATATACATTTTATCCATTCATTTATTTATATAACTCTCATGCTTGCACTTATTCTTGCAAACACATTTTTCACTATGAATTTAACCTATTAGATCTTTATGTATCAAGACAAGTTGGTGATCATGGTGTTATATTATGGTCACAAATTCATCTTTCCCTAATTCAATACTACAATTTGTAATTTGGGTGAGAATCACCTTCACCCTCCTACCTTGAGCCAAGGAAACAAACCAAATTTAATGCAATTTGATATGCTAGGTAGTATTATTTAAAGACATTCAATCTATTCATATGTCTACTATAGAGTTCATCAAGTAGAGAAAATTGAAGTAATCAAAAGTGACACATATTGATTTAGTACAATGAAAAGAAATACAAAATGCATATGACTTGTGTGTATCTTCAATTTGTCTGATATGTAGGAATTGATTGAGGAAAAGTATCCTTGGATAAACAACAACTTAACATATGTACTTTTAAATATTGCTTGTTCTCTTTAAATTAGTAAAAATATACTTAGTGGGACATGAGTTTTAAAAGTTTTTATTTTTAAATTATTACACAAATGTTAGTCTAAACAATAAAAAACATATCTAACTCACACATCTATTTCCATCTAAACATTAACTAAAACTATAGAAAACGCTAAAAAAAAATGTCATTTTATTTCCTCGAACATTGATAGGTTTATGGTAACTATAACGGTGGTGTCATGCCTAAGTTTCAAGGATCGGTTCTATTTTAATCATGTTTTAAGGCAGGTTTTGGTTTAACATCTTATATTGATTAAGAGTCTTCCATGGAGCTTATTCAATTATTCAATTGACACAAGTTTGCTGGACCATTTGGCACAAATACAATAGCTATCATTGTTGGCTAAAATGTGAAGACCTAAACCTGAATAACACATATTATTATAATCCAATGTAGTTAAATTATCATAACATCTTTGTGTCACCCTACGATTGAGAGCGTTTTGTGTATTTTGTTTTCCTCGTTTACTTTGGAGACAAATTGGAATCAACCCGGAAAACCAGATAAACCCTAGAATAGAAAATATCATCTTTTCCCAATCTAAGCTCGCTTTGTCGGTGTGTTTCTAGATTGGAATAGGGTTTTAATTTTCTTTTTTCCTTTTTTAAGGAAGCTGCATGTCTGATAAAAAAATCAGACATGTCTGAAAAGAATAGATTCCCAGAAGCCCAGAGGAAGCGGAAGAGAAGCTGCAATTGCATGTCTGATATGAAATAAATTTGAAAAAAGATTAATAGAATAGCACAAGATCTGCCAAAAAAAAGCCCATCTAGCAAGGTATGCAAAATATATTTCTTGTTCTTGATTTTTATGCTTCTTTTGCCCTTTTTGGTTTGTGAATTTGACGTATTTCTGCTGAATTAATTGAGAAGTCTTGTTTTTGGATTTGGGTATGAATGAGAATGTTGTTTCTGAAAATGGGTTTTAATGGATAATCCTGCATGTTTCTATAATCATAACAATTCCTGAGCCATATTTGTTTTGTTTGCTCTGCATGAAATTGAATGATTTCAATTGATGGCGATGTGATTTTAACGTTTTCACGCAATTTTTTTAATTTTTTGAGATCTTGCCAACCTTTTTTAATAGATTTTTGGCTGGCCATTTGGTTCGATTTTATGTTAAAAATCTGGATCATGATTTCATGTTTTCATATAAAATGGCTAGGATCACTGAAACATCTTTTGTTCTTGGAAGATGTAAAATATTTATATAGAAAATACTGAGTTCAAAACCCAAGACTGTATTTTCACTCATCACAGTCTAGAAAATCTATCAATCTTATCTCATACAACCTCTAACTAATCAAAATGAAATGTAGAGGATAAAGTAGTCAAATTTATGAACAAATGAAAAAAATCCAAGCTGTAGGTGTCCAATTACAGAAAAATTCAAATGCATTGAAAAAATAATTAAAATTTGATTTGAAAACATTATTATTTTGGCACCAGATTTCCTTTCATTTTGGATCTCTTATTTCTTCTTTTCTGCATTCACGAGTTGGTTGTCTTCACATTTTTTGGATGGAATTATCACTTCTAGAGACTTGAATATCAATTTTCTATTTTGTTTTTTATGTTCATTTCTGCTCGATTTTAGGTTAAATCTGATATTTGGTAACAGGAAACTGTATTAGGGAAGCTGTAATGTGTGAAATGGCTATTCAGATCATCACTCAAAATTTTTGAATGAAAAGACAGTTTCATTCAAATGATGTTTATTAAGATTTTTTTAACATTTATTTTTCTTTGGATCAAGTTTTATGAATTCTATCACAATTCGGAGACACATTTTTTGGTTCCTTTAATTAAGATATTAGATCTATATTTTATAATCTATCATCAGAATCTATTGAAATTTCACATTCAATAAGAATACAATTATCAAATTGATTGAACAAAATTAACAAATCATTATTTCTAGGTGTTGCAGTAGTTGAACAGAAAAATGGTACAGCATCTATCTCAGCTCCATCCTATTTTCAACTTGAAATGATATAATGTTTTATTTCAGAAAGTAATGGATAATAATCGATTCTTTAAATAATATGTTTTGAAGCAGTAGCCAATTTTAGGTTATATGTTTTTCTTGATTGCCAACTTTCAAACTTTATTCTGTAAAATCCTCATCCTACCTTTTAAATAAAATGATCCAGACATCTATGCAATATGCATTTTCTTCTAGAAAAATCAGTTGTTACATTTCTATTTTAAGATTATTATTGTAGTTGACTGCATATTCTTTAATACAATCGTCTGAGTATTTAATTAATTCAAAAACATGTATTCTAATCATCTATATCAAGTTGCATAAATGAGATATATATTTTTTGTTTTCTAAAATACTTTTCATGTCATGATATCTATTTTGTTAAGATGTGAAGTATTTATAGTTCACGTCTTGGTAGAATAAAATATACTACACTTATAGTAAAAAAGAGAAAATATTGTTATGATAAAATGTTACCCAGGCATTTTATAGAGAGTTTTAATTATATTAATTAATCAGAAAGAGACAGATTAGTTCTCAAGAAAAATTAAACTTTCTCTCTCTCCATACTTTTCTCTCTCCACGTACTAAAACTTTTAGAGAGAAGTACGGGGTTTGAGTTAGATTTTCACTCTCCTTTTCACAATCCTCTCTCTCCACGTACTTTTCTCTCTCCATGTACTCCAACTTTTAGAGAGAAGTACGGGTTTTGGTTTTGGGTTTCGATTTTCACTCTCTCTCTTCCAATTTTTCTCTCTCCCCATACTCCAACTTTTTAACCTAATTCTAACCCGAACCTCCCAACCCAAACTTCAATTTGAGCATAACTGTTGGCTGGAGATTAAGTTCACAGATGTTTGGAATAATTTAGGTATGTTGTTTCATTGGAGGCCAGTTTGAAGAAACCCCAAAATTGTAAGAACCCAAACTCCTGTATTTTCACGAAAATGAAATGGCAGTTATAATATCCGTGCAAACGAGGATGAGGATGCAATCTACAATGGAGTGAAATTATTAATATCATTAGCAATGGAAGGTGGTGGCTTCTTGAATGAAAGAAAATAATTCACATCAAAGTTGTCTCGTGAGTTACCAGAATACGTGTGCAGGTTTTAAAAGTAACATTGTCATCCTATTGATGTCTTGCTGCAGAGAAACTACATGGTCTCAATAAGGACAATACACCATATTATATCTGAACAAGTTCAATTGAAAATTGGCAATCATAGAAAAGCTTGTGGAATCACTACCCCAAAAATGTAAGATTGTTTCTATTGGCAACTCAAATAATAGCAAGGTAGTATGCCAACATTCTATCTATTGTTCATAGTGAAGAGCAACCGATCCAAAATAGCGCAGCCGAAGTGAGAACCATACAAGGATAAAGCTACAAACAAGGAAAGTTAGGATCAGAGGAAGCTTCCAAATGTTTGAGAAAATGTCCTCATTCATCCTGCATGCAATAAGGAGGGAATACTGATGCTTAGCGTGGGTGTATCTCACATATATACTCGTAGATGGTGTTGAGATACAACAAACACAATAATGGTTTGAAGAATGCATTAACAAGCCGCAGATGGAGAGTGGAGCTTTTAAGTAATTCTCACTACGTCTGAAATATTTGCCAAAGCCTTAAGCTACGGTGCAGCTTCAAACAAAGGTGCTTCTTGCTAATAATTTGAAAGAATCACCTATAGACTTGGAGATAGCTTGACCAATGAAGGAGCCTTTGATCACATTGCACCTTTGTCTAAGATGAGAGAAGAGCTGTGTTTAAAACATGCTTCAATTTAATGTGTGGTGACAACAGAAGTCAGTAATCTTCCCATTCTTCATCGATGTCACTTCGAGCTAATATAACAATTTCAATCTTTTGCTCTCCCAGATACATATGAATGATTTGATTCATAATTTCTAAGAGGGCAATGCGTAGATTGTTGTTTGAACATTGATCATATTCTTATATTATTCAGAAAAGCCGGTTGGAGAGTCAATCTCAATACATCTCAATGTGAAGCTTTGAGATGTGTCTAACCGTTTGACGAAATGCCAAGTCTAGGGACATCTACATTCATCAAACAGAGCTACTGAATTGTTTGACAAAATACCTCTATCGCATATAAGACGGGTGCATTGTCTAGAAAAAGTGAAACAAATGGCATTGATAATGGATTGAAAAACATCTTGTGAACACTCAAGGCAATGATGAAGGCATATTTTTGGCAATACAAGCGTCTATCTGAGTATAAGAGATGGAGAGGTTAGATGGAAATGCATATTGGAAAAATTTGAAATAGTCTATAGCCGGCAAAATTCCAATGGAAATATAAATGCATGTAAACTATTCGACAAAATGCCAAGTCAAAGGTGTGCTCATATTGTTTGACGAAATGCCTTTGCTGCATCTAAAAGTTGGATTCTCAAAGTGAAGTAAAGATTTTGGTGAAGTTTTATAATTGAAGAAGATTTAACATCAAGTTTGATATAAAGGAAAGTGGCTATTGACTCCGCACTATTGCCAAGATAGCCCTTGATAGGTGACAATATGAGGTATCAATTTCAAGGTAAAGAACCTCCTGTAATATTGAAAATCACGCTTCTCAAAATATCTAACAAAAAGATGGGGCATTTAGAAGTTGCATACTTCTAGAAAATGATGAGCAAAGAAGATAAATCACCCCTAGTACATCGAATGCTAGACAGCGGTCTAGCCCATGCAGGAGTACATCCGCTCGCAGTTCAATGTGTGGAATTGGAAGGCAAACTTGACTGAGTTGCTGGCAGCACCTACAGATCATGAAATGAGTTCAGGGAATCAAAAGTTAGAAGTATTTTTGTCTAAAGTTGTCTTAGAATTTTATTGATGTATTTTGTAAAAAGATCAACTTTAGAATCAACTCTAGTTGGGTTTTTCTAACTGTAGTTAAGCTTTAAGGGTTAGAGTTGGTTATGAACCATCTTCAAGTAGTCCAAACTCTAACTTTTTGGTTGGTTACGAACCCGAAAAGTTGGTTGTTCTAGATTGGCTATAAATTCCTGAAAATCATTGTAATATGGGATTTTTGGGACTTGGATACAAGGAACACTTATGCTCTGATAACAAAGCAATTTTTGGAAAGTGCGTACAATTATTATTTTTGTGTAATCAGTTATTTCTTTCTTTCTTGGTGCAAGAAATAAAAGGAAGTACATTTGGTGTTCTCTCTCCAGGGGTCTGAATTGTTGAGGTGTTGATTCATTTATGAGTATTTTTCATGGTATGGTGTGAGTATTCATGAATGGTTAAATTAGCATCATGTTGGTGAAAGTTCTCAAGCGTAGTTCTTGATTGCTCTCATTAATAGTTTACATCATTTTTATGAAAACGTTGAAGGCGTGTGGTGCATTCGTTGTCAATGGTTTTTATTTTTTTTAATTTTTTTTAAAGTTTTATTCATCTTTATTGAAAAATCCAAAATTTCATCTTACGAGGGAGCCCTCTAAATGCAAAGGAAGGCCGGATATCAAGGGCCTATCCAACTGTTGTGAACAGTTTGCCACATACACTCCGTTGGGCATATTCTATTGTGACAAATCTGTTTACCAACATAAAAAAATACAAAAAGTCTATTTTCCTCCTTTTTAAATATATACAGTTCTTTCTAATTATTAGATTAAAAAGAAAGGTACAAAGTCTATAGTTTCAAGATCTCAATCATATTCTATTTATAAACATATATTTTTAACCAGTCACCATTTTTTTTCTATTTTTTTATAGATAACAAGTCAAAGTCTAGATTAATTATTATACTATTTTATTAGATGCAAAAATAGGAAAATATATATAGAGACTAATATTTTGGAGATAACATACATGAGGTGAATACACATGATCATTACCTCACATGGTGCATTACTATAGATATTATTGAGTGTTTCAATAGTTTCTTTACATACATATTTGCAACTCATACATTTTGAGACACATTATCATTTTAGGATTCATGTGCAAGTCAAAGTAGTGAGAAAATATAATGGTGAAACATTCATATCCATGTCATCTCCCATTCATTTATTTATTTATTTTGAGGTAATATCTTGAAACATGTGTAGTTATTAATTTAAATAACATGATCTTGTAAGAAGCTAGACTTATTTCTCTATCCTCATCACCCATTTATACTCATCACATTTTATTACTCACCTAGCCTTATCTTATGTGTAGACACATACATATACATTTTATTCATTCATTAATATGTCACTCTCATTCTTGTACTTATTCTTACAAACACATTTTCCACTATGATATTAGCTTATCTTTTTGTATTAGTACTCATGGGGTTATCTTTATGGTACCATAATCATCTTTCCCAATTCATCACTACAATTTTAAATTTGTTTTGGAATCTCCTTTACCCTCCTACCTTGAGCCAATGAAACACACCATGTTTGATGCAATTCGATCTACTAAGCACTATTATTTTAAGATATTCAATATAATCATGCTATTAGTTTTTTTAATTAACTAAAATAAAGTGTTTGTCTTAGAGAGCATTGAAGCAAATAAAGTGACAAATTTTGATTTAGCGCAATGGAAAAGATTACACAATGCATACAACTTGTTTCTATCTTCAATGTGTTTGATATGTCTAGACATTGATTAAAGAAAATTACTTGTTTCTTTGGTTAAACACAACAACTTAGCAAAGATACTTTTAAATATTACTTGTCCCATTTAAATTAGTAGAAATATACTTATTGTGAAATCAATTTTAAGAAATTTTCAGTCCTTTTATTACACAAATGTCATTGTAAATAATGTTGTTATGATTGAACTTGTATGAACATCACCTCTCTATGAATGTGCACCATTCTCTCGATAACTCTACTTCGATATATCTTCATTTCTTTTTTTTTCAAACCATATCTAACTTGCACATCTATTTCCATCTAAGCATTAACTAATTTTAGAAAACACTAAAACCAATCATTTTCTTTCTTACAACATTGATAGGTCTATACTAACTCTGAAATCTATTTTAAGATCTTTGCCTAAGTTTCAAGGATCGACTCTATTTTAAATGATCCATGCAGCAATAGAAAGGTGGTCTTTTATTGTCATCTCTCTCTCACATGGTAAACATCTACACATCTTGTAAAGTCCCATCTAGAAGTGTTTATTTGAAATCACTTTCTCCATCTTTCATTAGGAAGACACTTAAGCTAGTTGGAAGGCATGAAAAATTATTGTCTAATCATATTTGGGACCAATTAAATATATCTACTTCGGTTTCCATTTATCATCTTACATTGATAAAGAGGCTCCCATGGAGCTTATTCAATATTCAAGTGACACAAGTTTGCTAGACCATTTGGCACAAAGTTTATAGCTATCATTGCTAGCTAAAATGCAAAAACCTAAACCCGCAATAACACATATTTATTATTATTATCCAATGTAGTTAAAGATAGCTATAACACATAAAATCTTTGTGTCACGCTACAATTGAGAGAGTTTTGTGTAGTTTGTATTCCTCGTTTTCTCAAGAGACAGATTGGAATCAACCCGAAAAACCAGATAAACCCTAGAATGGAAAAATTATCATTTTTCCCAATCTAAGCTCACTTTGTCGGTGTGTTTCTAGATTGGAACAAGTGTTTTTTTTTTCTCCTTTTTTAGGGAGCTGCATATCTAATAAATTTATTTTTTTAATTCCCTTTTTAGGGAGCTGCATGTCTGATAAAAATCAGAATTTAGACATGTCTAAGAAGAAATAGATTCTCAGAAGCCTAAAGGAGGAGAAAGTTGCAATTGCATGTCTAATATGAAATAAATTAGAAAAAGATTAATAGAACAACATAAAGATCTGCAAAAAAAACCCCATCTAACAAGGTATGCAAAATATATTTCTTGTTCTTGAATTTTTTTTTTTTGTTTTGCCCTTTTCTGTTTGTGAATTTGATTTAGATTTGCTGAATTAATTGAAAAATCTTGCTTTTGAATCTAGGTATGAATGGGAATATTGTTTTTGAATATGGGTTTTAATGGATAACCCTGCATGTTTCTATAATCATAACAATTGAAAAAAACTTAAAATTCAATTTGAAAACATTATTATTTTTGTTTGCATTCATGAGTTGGTTGTTTTCACATTTTTTTAGATGGAAATATCACTTCTAGAGACTTGAATATCAACTCAAGTCCAATATAATTTATTTTCTATTTTGTTTTTTATATTCTTTTCAGTTTGATTTTGTAAAATCCTTTTGTCAAGTTTATTATATCTGCATTAAATACTCTGAGCAATATTAGATTAGATCTATTTTTTTGGCAACATGAAACTGTATTAGGGAAGCTGTAATGTGTGAAAATTTGGTTATTTAGATGGTCATGCAGAAATTTTGAATTAAAAAACGGTTTCATTCAAATGATGCAATTTTGAATTAAGATTTTTTTTTTAATTTGTTTCAATTCATTTTTTTCCAGTCATGTTTTTTGTTATTCTATTACAATTTGGAGACATCTAATTCCTAATTATTTAGTGATTTTTTTTAGTTCTAATGAATATATTAGATCTATATTTTATGATCTGTATCATCAGAATCTATTAAAATTTCACATTCAATATGAATACAACTATTAAATTGATTAAATATTCAACTTATTGACCAAATCATTATTTCTAGTTGTTGCAATAGTTCAACAGAAAAATGGTACAGTTCCATTCTATTTTCAATTTGAAATTATATATATATATATATATAGAAAGCAGTGGATAATAATTGATTCTTTCAATAATATGTTTCCAATAGCCAATTTTTCAATTATATGTTTTTCTTGATTGTCAACCAGTGAAACTTTCCATCTATATAATATGAATTTTCCTCTTGAGCAATCAGATATTACATTTTTTTTAAATTATTATTGTAGTTTACTGCATATTTTTTAATACAATCATCTGAATATATATATATATATATATATATATATATATATATATATATATATATATATATATATATATATATATATATATATATATATATATATTCTAATTATCTATTAAGCTGAATAAATGAGATTTATATCTTTTGTTTTGTAAAATATTTTTCAGCTATATTTTCAATGGATGCCTACTGTTTGAGGATATGATTTTTTTTTCAATACACATTGTGTAAGAATACAATGCAATTTGATAAGATATTTAATCTATAGAATAAATCATATTAATTGAAAAAGAGAAAGGTACAAAAATTCTTTATAGTTTCATTATCTCAATCCTATTCTATTTTTCAATAGCAACTAATTTTTAAATTTTATGTTTATTTTGATAATAGTCTAGCTTTCATTGTGAAATCATCATTATTTCTGCCTTTTTTTTGAAATCATTATCATTATTATTTAAAACAAAGAGATTCAAACATCTATTTATGAAAATCATGTAACTTTATGTCAGTATCATTGTATATGATATGATTTTTTATAAATATTTCAATTATCTAATTTGTTAATTTTTCTATATATAATATATATTTGTCTAATAAGTTGTAAAAAGAGATTTATATCTTTTTTCTATTAAAATATTCTTTATAGTATCTTACTAATTGGTGTTCATATCTTTCAATGGAAAAATGCAAATAAATAAGTTCCTATCTTATTTTTTCACACTTGGTTATCATCTATCCATTCATCCTCTATTTTTGCATCCACTTAACTCAAACTCATATTATTGTTGAGGATGAGAAGTATTGCAAATAATGGGGAGAGTTAAACTCTTGATCAAGAAAATAGAAAATAACACAAATAGGCAAGTTACCTACTACAAGAGGCGAAATGGACTTATTAAGAAGGCATACGAGCTTTCCATTCTTTGCGATATTGATATTGCACTTATTGTGTTTTCACCTTCTGGGAGATTGAGTCAATTTTCAAAGAAAAGGTGATCTCTATTAGAAAGACTCATATTTGTGTTAACAATATGGAGATTTTTAAAGCTTTTTCAATCTTTAGGTAGGATGTAGGTTGCCTTTAATGTGGTGCATGTATAGATATTTTCATTTATAATAAGGGCATAGTGAGTATTTTTGTTCCAATGATTTTAGGTTTGTTGAATATATATTTGGATTGTCTTTATTATATACTAATAATATAAACATGTTGAATAAGTGAACATGTAATGAAAACATCTTTATTTTTTATTCAGTAACATGATTTTTATTTTTATTTAATGTAACAGGATAGAGGATGTTATAACACGCTACGTTAATCTACCAGAACATGAGAAGGCAAGGTATATGCTTCTTGTACTATCTTTAAAAATAGAAAATAAATTTATATTGATATTTTACTTTAAAAAATCAATGTCTATATAATATATTGCACTTTAATTTCAATATATCCTCACATAGATCTTTTTTAGAAATACATGTTTTTATATTTTTTTTATACAAATAGTTCATAAGAGGAGCATTGCTCCACTCTTATTACAAAAGTTTCATAAGGAATTTTTACATATAGATGAATTGAGTTATCAATTTAATAATAAAAATATAGTCACAGTCTTTTTTCTTTTCCAACAAAATGAATTAAATTAGTTTATTAAACTTTTTATAAAATCATATGCATACCTTTTTTAATCTTGTAAATAATATCATAACAATATTTTCTCCTTTGTTTTGCATTTTTCTTCAAATATGATAAACATTCAGGTTTCATAATCAAGAAGTAAGTCTCATAGTTAAACATTCTTTTATCTAGATTTTCTTCTTTAGTGTTGTTTATATATTTTTAAATTTTTTTGAAAGAATGATATCTTTATAAAAATTGAATCTAGAAAATAGCATGCAATCAAAAAAATTAATCTATATATGTATGAACAGCTTCTAAATAAAGCATTGAGGAAATTGAAGCGCGACAATGAACTTTCCAATCATTTAACAAGGTTTATAACAATTTTATTTTAGTATTTTTTCTTTTGTTGTAAAATTCTCTTGACAAGTGTTACCTCAAACTGATAGTTGTTTATGTTTTTCTATATATGACTATGCATGATCATAATCAGTCCCGAGGACATTTCAAATGTTGAGGTATGCTTGACTTTATCATGCAACACATTTATACTTTATAAAGTTATTATTAATTTGAAATATATGGTTATAATTGTAACTGTGTAGGAACTTCAAAGGGAGATCAATGTATGGAGATTGCAACTAGAAGATGCAGAAGCAAGATTAAGGTAGTCTCTTATAATCATTTTTGTTGAATTTGTGTGATTGTTTTATTAAACTTTTGAATCTTTCATTTATTCACTATGTTTCTTTAAGTATTAATATATAAAATTTTCATTTATAATTGTTAGTCATTATTATATCATAAAATTTTAGCCAAGTAATCATATTTTTGTAGGTGCTAATTTTAAGTTGCAGTATTACTACTTTAATAAATAAATTAAATTAACTTAATTCATTCATTTTAATATTATAATTCAAATGAATTATGCTTTTTCTAAAATATAAGTAATTATTTATGACCACGATAATTTTTTATAAAAAGATTCACTATCAAATTGTTTTTCTCTATTATAATGCTTTGAGTTCAAAATTATTTAATCATTTTAAATAATTTGTGTATGAATACTAACCATTTAATTTCTATTGATTTTATATTTATATAAGGCTTGTGATGTATGTATTTGGAATGTTTATTTACTTATTTATGATTTTACATCTTTTAAAATATTTTTGAGGATTTTGGGTTTATAAATGAAATATATCAAAATAATTAAAGAGGATAGCATATGTTATTTTAAGAATAAATGTGGACACATTAAATATAAGAGCACACATGTAACAACCTCTATAACAAAATAAGAATGAAATATATGCTTGTTTTAGGACAATGATTAGGCTATAAGCATAATCGGTGGTAAGGCAAGGGGTTCAAATTAATGTGTTATTTATTCAATTTGGTTTCCAACTTAAAGACAATCTCTACAATTTTTTATGTCCAAATCTAGTGAAATATAATCTAATTAAGTTTACTGAGATAGAGTATCACAAGGATGGCTTATCTATTAAGAAGTAAAGAAAGACAATAGAAATAGTTTGTTCTCAAATAAAGTGGGTATGAATGGTGAGAATGATCACAAATTTTCACAAATATGTGGAATTTTTTAGGGAATGATATCTCTAAATGTATATATTTTAAAATTAAATACAAATTCGGTACTCCCTAATGACACTTGATATTGTTCACTTAATGAAAGTCAATGAAAAAGTTGGTACATGATTTACTCAAACTAGAAATATCCAAGGCCTATGAAAAAGTTGAGTTGAATTTTATTAATGTTGTGTTGAATAAGTTTGGGTTCAAGGGAAAAGAAATTAAGATGATCATAAATTGTTACAACCACTATGTATTCTATCCTACTCAATGGCACTTCTAAAGGATTCTTTTTTTATGGGGAAGGGCCTTAGGTAGGGAGATACCCTCTCGCATTACCTTATAATGGTGGTTGAAGTTTTGGGACATAATATTAAGAAAAGAAAAGATTCTAGCTAATGCTTAATGAGGAGTGAGGATTGGTTCCCAACTTTAGCCTTTCCCCACCAACAATTTGTTGACAATACCATATTTTTTAGTGAGGCTTACATTTTTTGAGATAGAGGGTGCAAGGAGATCTTGAATATTTATGCTAAGGTATCTAGATAATAGTAAATTGTAACAAGAGAAAACTCTATTTTTTTTATGTTGAAAATTCCCTCCAAAATTAGATTACATAGGTCTTAGGTTTTAATGTTACTCCTCTTTGAGACCCTTACGTGGCTTTCCCTTACTATCAAATTTCCTTCTCCAAAATATTAGAATAATTTTATAGAGAGATTATAGAAGAAAACTTTTGGATGGAAGGGGAAACCACTAAAGTCAAGCTGGTGAAATTTAATTGCTCAAGTCCTTTTGCAAAATATTTGTGTGTTCTTTCTTTCCCTTTTCAAAATCCTAGGATCCTTTGTTGATATTGTTGAAAGAAGTTCCTTTAGATGAACATTAAGGAAAATTCTTGATTGAATTTGGTTGGTCAAATGTAAAAGGTTTACATACTTCTAAGAAAGTGGGAGGGTTGGGAATAAGGAGAATAAGACAATTTAACAAAGCTTTTATTTCCAAAATTGGATGGATGCTTATTGAGAATAAGGAGTGGGCTAATTTTTAAAAGTGAAGTATCTTGGTAATCTACAAGTTGATTCCTTCTTATATGAATTGGCCTCTTTTATGGGTTCTCCTCTTTGGAAATGCATAATCAATGTCAAGAATGTTCTTAGGAAAGGAAGCAAATTGGTTAGAGGAGATGGTAAAAATGCAAGATTTTGATGATATATGGAATCAAGATAAATCTTTGGCTAAAATAAACTCCTTATATCAAACTAAAAGATGGCTCACTAGTCAATATGACACCTATATGAATAACTACATTAATTGGAGAGAAGGTAAAGCGAAATGGAATGATTTCATAAGATATCTACAATAAAGTGATGCTCTCCTACCCAATATTACCAACCAAGCTCTAAAAATTTTGAGATTTTTTTTCTATAATCTCGTTAGACTAGTGTTGATAGATAGACCTATAGTAAAAAAATCTTTAGGTTCCTTCTATATTATCTCAAGTTACTATTCTATAGAGAGGGTGGAAGATAATGAGCAATTATGGAGGTATATATGTATTCTCAATCTTATCCCTAAAATTAATTTCTCTTAGTGGGTTATTTCTTATGGGAGGATTCTCATTGTCTAGACAATATTAATAGGCATGAGTTTTATCTTGTTAATAGATGTTTTCTTTCTCAATGTGAATGTGAGTTCATTGATAATATCTTTATCCACTATCACTACACTATTGAACCCTAGAACCTAGTCCCTTCCTCTCTCAAGGTGGTCTATATAATGCCTAGTACCATACATTTATTTATTTATTAATAAAGATCGTATCTTCTCAATCACCCTATTATTAAAAAAATATGGGCCCAAATTTCCCCTTTCCTCACATGGAATTTTTGGAAACGAAGAAACAATAGGACTTTCAAGGACCAAGCTAGAATCAACTCCACCCTATTTTAGATTATTAAGTAGCAAGTTACCAAGAATATTACTAACAATTCCTATGGAAAAGAGAAAATTCTCCATGCTTTATATGACTTGAGTATTAGAAAAAATTGGTGTATTCACTACAATCTTCTTAATATTAAATAGTCTAACATTTGGAAAAGAAGGCTAGCTTGATAGATTACTCTAGAGATGGGTTGGGTGAAGTGTAATGTTGATGGTTGCACTAAAGGAAGATTAAGGATCTCTACTACTAGAGGAGTTATAAAGGACTAGAATGAGTTTTTCATTAAAGGATTTGGAAAAATCTTCGAGTTGTAACTAATAATCATGCATAAGCTATGGGTTCCTAGCAAGGAATAAAATGTTTTAAAGAGCCAAATTATAAAAAATTAATCTTAGATGGAAGCTCTAAAATGATCATGGATTGTTTGCAAGGTAATGTTAGTTATCCTTGGTATATATTGATTCTAATGGAGGATTGTAAAAAAATTCTCTCCACTTTTAGTCATTTCAAGATACTTCATACTTAGAGAGGGTAATAGCTCTATGGATTTTATGGCTAACTAGGGTCTCAATTCCCAAGATCAATGTTATATTACCTTTGAGGATTTTCCTCAAAGGTTAAAAAAAATTTAGCCAATGAAAGAGAAAATTAGTAGTCTCGTGATACTTCAAATTTGGTTGAAGCTATATATTTGTATTGAATATCTATTGATCATTTTTGGAACTTTTCCTTCAGATAACAATGTTTAGTTGTAGAGTATGGGTGAGAAGTTAATATCCTACCATTTTTTTAAGAGAAAACTACTATTTCAAATTCTTGCAAGACAATGGTCACATAGAGAAGATGTGGGAAATGATTTTTAATAATTTAATGAGTAGGGGATATTGTAGTGATATTATAAATACGGTTATAAAAAAGAAAAGGTGGATCTTGTGGCTTGTCTATTTTATAGGTAGGAAGGTGAATGCCTCAAAAAGGCATTTTTGAAATTTTTTTGAGGTGGAATTTTTTTGCACTCAAGTCACTGCTAGTCTTGCAATTGGGTCTAGTCTAGTTGGCATAAAGGTGGGCATAATAAAATTTCCAAATTTTGTATTAATAATATGGGCATTGTCTTAATTAATAAATCTTTTGGCATAGATAATCAAAATGTTTATATCTTCTTCTTGAATGGTAAATGTTACTTCAAATCTCTACATGATTATTTGTATAGTTGTCTAGACTCTTTTATCATTGTTAAAGATGATGACAATAATCACAATAGGTTAATTCTAAGTGGTGATATCTCTTTCTTCAAGAACCTTTGTCACTTAAATAGAAAGAGACATAAAAATAAAATAAAAAATTTATTGTTTATTTTTTTATAGTGGGCCTATTAGAATGGAAACAAGGAAACCACCCAAATCAATTTTAAGGAAGTTAGAATCATGGGTGAGCCTCTTAATAAAGTGGATCCAAGGGATTGTAAAGAGATGTTGTATAATAGAGAGTTTTAGTATGAATTTAGTAGAGTTGGGTTGACCTAGTACATTCAAGGTATGAAAAGGAGTTTGACAACACCCTTTCAACAAAATTCTACAATTCACGGCACAAGGGTAATGTAGCTATAGGAAGTGTCAAATTTAATGTTACAGTGGAGATAATTATTGAGGTGAAAAGTCTAAGATGTGAAGGGGAAAATTGGAGAGAGAGTATAGGGGAATTGCAAGAATTATATGAAAAATAATTTGAGAAGGTTGAGAAGCTAGCTATAGCTTCTAATGGAAATGGGTATGAGTCTTCTTTCATTCCTCCTCCCTATGCTCTATGTTTTCTATATGACTTGAAATAATTTATGTTAGATGGTAGTTTTAGTTCCTTTCATGGATATTATTTTCTTATTTTGAACCATATTAAGCATGGTGATAAAATTAATGCTCTTTATTTTCTTTTCTCTTCTCTGAGTAATAACATCGCTAAAGATAAGTCTCCTATGCATCAGGGAATATTCTATTTATTGTATCAATTTGTGTTTGATAAATCTCCTCTTCATATTTGTCACATTACCTTCCCCTAACTAGAAAGCCAAAAAGTTGAAGAACCTCTTCATAGCTTGGTCAAAATTGAGTTGTTAGGTAAAAAACCTCTCCCACAAAGCTCAAACCCTAACACTAAGGGAAAGCCAAAAAAAAAAACCTCCTCTTGTTCCAAAAATCTATTTTGAAGAAGCCCTCATTGATACTACCTCAACAAAAAGAAATCTCCATATGCTAAATCTAACATTCCCAGTCTATTAAAGCTAATTTTGGAGCCAAAAATAATACCATTAATGTTGATAAAGAGGATAAGGAAGAGGGCGCTGAATTTCAAGAAGGCCAAAAGATGGACTTTAGCTCTAGAGAACAAAAATATGAGATGTGATTTGGCGAACATAGGTTGGATCAACTAAGGAATAAAAAAGATACTAAAGGGAAAATTCTTCTTGTGGAAGTTGTCCTAAAAGCATACTTTGAATATGAACCTAAAGATAGTGATGACTCCGACAATTCAAAGGATAAGGATTGTGAAAAAGAAACTAAGGTGTTGGATAAGATGTAAAATGACAAATCCCTGGAGATCATGGTGAATCTTAATGATTTGGAAAAGATGGTGAATATTGTGGATAATACCCCCTATTCTTCTTGATGAAGCTCTTATGAAAAATATTTCCCCTTCTACTAACTTAGATCTTAGAAAATATAACAACATTCTAGACCAAATTAAGGAACTTTAGAAGAGAGTGGCAATTCTGGAGAATTCTCCTAATTTTACTAAAGAATAGTTCAATGCTACTATCTCTTCTCTTTTTAGATTAATGAGAAGCATTATGAAGAAGACTAACTTTGGTGTGGCCACAAGAAAGAGGAAGATGAGAAATAATTCCAAGAAGATAAGGACAAAGAGGAACCCTAGGTAATTGATAACAAAGATTAGGAGAAGGATGATATCTCTAATTTCAATTCAGTAGTTTATTTTCCTTTCTCTAAACTCGGTTGTAATGTTGATATGTTTATGGTTTCTCTTGTTAAACTTTTCTTTATGATTATTTTGCTATTATGTTCAGGTGATGAAAGAGAATAGTATAGACTATAGTGATGTTGGTGTTAGATTAGGGAAAATGGATAGTATTGAATAGTTATTTTTTATTAACTTTTCTTATTGATGGTTTTTGGTGTCTTGGATGTAATATCATGAAGTTTAGTCCTATGTTCTATCTTATAATGTGATTTTTTGTTTTCTAGGTTCAAGGCCCTCTCCCTACCATCTTAATCAAAATAAATCCATAGACTTCCCAACTTCTTTGGACATTAGAAGTAAGTCATAAAATCCCCTAGATCAAATGCATAAAAAGATTAAAAGAATCATAGAATTTTAAAAGTCCTAAAAATTTGTCCAATAATTTTGAAACTTGCACCCATTTTTATACTTTGCTACTATAGAAGAAGAAAAGAATAGAAGAATAGGAAAGAAGAAAGAAAACATAAAAGATAATAGAGAGGAAGAGAAGCAATTCACAAGTAGTATTTAGATGATGTGAAGTATTCTTTATTGTACTATATATTTTTTTTAAACTATTATTAAATTAATAATATATGATTTTAACTAACATCTAAAAATAAAACATTTACATCTTCTCTCCACATCCCCATGCCACGATCTTTAAAATTAAAGGATCAGGCAATTGAATCTTATACTGTCCATATAATTATGGTTTAGAAATATTTTATCTTAGTTAATATTATTCACTTATATTATAAAAGTGAATGAACACTATATTTTTTTGGATGAAAAGAGTACTACTTATTAACTTACACATCCAAAAAATTACATCAAAATATAAAGTGGGAGGAAAAGTAACTCACGCAAGGTCACGTGGAGAGAGCCCAAAAGTCTTTTAATCAAGGACCTATCCCTAAAACATAAACAATCATATGGGCCTAGCCCAAAAAAAAATAAAAAAAAGGGTGAAGCTTTGAAGTAATAACCAAATAAAAAGGAGCCTATCCTAGAAGAGAAACACCCTCAAGATGCTAAAGAAATATCCAGTGAAGGGAAAGGCTTTGGTTCATAATTTCTCAAGCTCATCCTACCTCATGAGTTAATTCAAGGTTTGGTAAGGTCCAACCATTTTTAGTATCTTCCTTGGTCTCCTTGTTGTGACACAATGAAAATATTGAAAAATCCAAATCTAGGAGATCCCTTGGAGGATGAAGGCCAACCCAACTCATCTTCCCAAGGTGGAAAACTAGTGGTAGCTAGTGGAGCCCAAGCAAGATTGGTTGTTGGAGCTCATCTTGATGGAGAGCCCCAAAGGCATGGTGGAATAGTAGAGATATGTGGTAAGAATGATGGTGAGGAGGCTGAGTATAGGAAGTATTTTTATGATATTAGGAAGAGATACAACCACAAGAAGTAAAGAAGCTTCCAAAAAGAGAATCCTCTAGAGGAACCCATGCAAGAGTGCATAGATAATTTCCCTAGCATACGAAAAAAAGAGCCACCTCAAGGGATATTTTATCTTTTTTAAATTGTATATGTAGCATTACATTATTTCATATGCAATATCTAGCAAAAATATAAACATTAGATTAATTATTATGTTGGAAAAACTTTCACATTTTTGTGTTTCCAATGGAAAAAGGAATTTGGAGTCTAAAAGTGTGTCATGTTGCACTTGTAGTGGTTATTTTTGCACCAAAATATCGACCTATCAATGTTTGGTATAACCACTAGGCTCATAAAATCCACGTGATGTTGTTAAACCATGTCATGAATCTCTAGGGATTTTGGTGCACTCACAAAAATCCCCCTCCCAGTCTCTATTAGCCCCAACTGATAAAATTTTTAATGTATGTGTAAGAGTCATATCAGTTGTTATGTTGTCATTGATGTCAAGCCTTAATTGGTTAGACATTATGCTAATTTAGTAGAGTACCATATCATTTGATTGATAAAGATGAATTGAAGAGAGTTAGACTCTGACAGTATATTGTTGGTTTGATTTCTTTACATGATCTCAACATAGATGTATAAGCAAGACAATTTAGTCGATGAATGAAGGAATAAAATATTAATTGAGCTACTATAGTTTTTACTGAGCACCTGAGAAAGAAACGAAGGAACAAAGTGTTAATCAAGTGATTTTAGTGTTAAATGAGTCTAGTATTGATCGAGATAGTTGTGCACTTCACCGAGTATGAATATGAAAAATAGTTTTAGAAAAGATTAAATTTGAGGCCAAAATTTAATGAAAATTAAGAATTTTTGAGAAGTTTCAAGGATAATGACAAAGTTAGTTATGAGATCAACAGCTTGAGAAATTCAAAGAAGACCTAATGGAGAAGATTTATCAATTTGAAATGGAACACAAAGTTCAAGGTGGAAATCTATTTCTCGAGCATCTAGATTCAATGAATCTGAACTTGATGGAGATCTACGATTGTGATTAAGTCAAAAACTTAGAATATTTTGGACTGGAAAAAGTTTTCTATTTAAAGGGATGAGAAAGATGTTTATTATTGTTGATGCTGATGTTGGTGATTGTTGAAGAAAGAATAAGGTGAACCAAGAAGAACAATATTGGAAAGATCAAGAAACAAAAGTGTTAAGTTTAAGTGTGAAGTGTGAGAATCAACCAGAAAGGGATAAAAAGGAGATTTAGTGAACTAAAGATTTAAACAAGAAAGGTAGTTCTAAAACCTAACAAATGATTTTATTGTTACTTTCTTACCATTGTAGTAGAAAAATCTCTTAACCAAGTGGACCTATCAATATTTTGAAATCCTATATGGTAACATTCAATAGTAATGTGTGTAAATCCTTTAGAGCAGACCACTCATTAGAAATGTCAAGGAGTGATAAGTTCTAGATGATCTTTGTTGTAAATCCTCTAACAAGGTCACATTAATAATGTGTATGTAACCTTTAACAAGGTTGGCTCCTAATAGATCTCGCTTTAGAAGAGTGAAAATATTTGGTTTGCTAATTCCCAGGTGGTTTTTCTCTTTAGAGATTTTTCACATTAAATACTTGTGTCAAAATTTGTGAATTATTTTTGTGTTGCATATTTATTTCATGTTGATTATTTAATGTTGCAACTTGGTATAAGCTAGATGTTTAATCTGATACTTAGTATAGTAAGGAACAAAAAGTTGACAATTTGATGAATATTTTTTATCAGTTTGAATTTTGATGTTAGATCTATTTATCAAGTTAGATCTATTTACTAAGTTAATGATCTGAAAGTTTGAGTTGGTGAAAAGTGTTTTTAAGGCTTGTAGGATAACTGGTTATAACTGATTCAACCCCCCTCCTCTTAGATATCTAATAGTCTCACTCACTACACCCTATGTGGATTCAAACCTTTAACCAAGGTCTAATACTACTTATTACAAGTAGTGGTTGTTATACCAAAGTATAAACCTATTAATGTATGATATAACCACTAGACTTATAGAATACATAAGAGGATATTAAACCATGTTGTGAATCATATGAGCCTAAAATGAGTGCACTTCCAACTCACCAAAGTTGTAGAAAAGGAAAAAGAAGTTAAGGGTTATCCCCCAAAAGATCCATATGCCACGAAACATACTAGGTCAAAATGGTTTTTAAAAAATCATGTATCCAGATCCAATAATTTTGTACACATTAGTATAACTAAAACAAATGAAGGAAGGACTTAGAGCAGTCATGAAAATGGCAACGAGGATCTGGGATACCTAAATGATGGATGATGACTTGACCGGAAGCCCTAGAAAATGATACACTAGGAAAAATGAAGAATTTTAGGCTCAATGATCACATACCAAATTGTAATGAAATTCAACCTCCAGGTAGAGTGAGAATTTTGCAAATGCTAATGCTAGTTTAAAACATCTATAATTGGAAAATATAATGAAAGTCATGAATACCCCTAGTGAGGTTTTTTTTTCTCTCAAAAGTATTGTATAGATACCATCACCAATCCTTCCACCAAGGGTTTAGACTAGTGATGCTAATTTTGTGCAAGAGTTCACCTAGGAAAAGAGAAACTATCAACTTAGAGATGTCTTGATTCTAAAAAGTTGGGATTGAACCTAAACACCCTTCCAACTATGGAGATACATAGTAGTCTTGTAGGAAATTTTCTTTTGGGTTCTAATTCCATGCTTATCAAAGTGAAAAGTATGGAAAGCCGTAGAGAGAGACCTTGCATTGAAATTAATGGAGTCCACAAAAGGTTGGGATGGTTGAAAGATAATTTATCTTTAAAACCATCTCCATGCTAATGTAGTTTAATGAATTCTAAAGCATGCCAAGATTTTAGCAAAAAAAGAGCCCTAGCTCTAGATTGGTTCTCACATAATTAAGAGCATTTGAAAACCAATACCCCACCATGTTGGGTAGTGTAGGGGAAATCCAAAATAAATGTAATGCTAAATAACTTTCTAGACCTCATTTTTTGAGATAGATTGCACCATCCATTTGACACAAAGAACACGCCCCTATCTATGGGTGGAAATAAGACCAAGGCCACTAGAATGCATAAGCAAGTAGTACTTCCCAATCCATATGATGAAAACCATGTCTCTCAGTATTGAGTATCTGAAGCCCATAGAAAATATCCTATCAACCTCTCAAGTTTACCATAAGTTTCTTTAGAAGGTGGCTAACAAGAAGAGTAATAAACATGTGTGGTTGGGAGAATCTTAGAATAGATTGAAACTTGTCTACCAAGGAAAGAGGTTTGGTCAACCAGTATGCTAATTTGGTTTCAATTTGAAAGAGTCTCTACCATATTCCAAAGTTCTATAGCTGATCCATGAAAGAAAAAATGGATTCCTAAGAAGTTTAAAACCTAGCCATGTTTGATCCATTTCCAATCATTATGATAAATCCATTAAGGAGAAGACATGAATTATTTCCTATGGAAAAGTGTTTTATGTCATTAATAGCCAAGCTAGAAGGAAAAAAAAAAAAAAAAAAAGGTGTCTAGGAAATGAAAAGCATGTTGGAAATTACCTCTATCCTCAATTATGGTAAGGAAAGAGTAATTAGTAAAATAACCATTAACAAGTTGGATGTCAGAATTGCAAAGACAAATGCCACAAGCCCAACTTGTAGAAATAGAAGAGGAAAGAAAATAGCCAAAGCCTTTAGTAGCTAGCACATTTAATGAAGGTGCTAAAGAGAATCCCTACCAAATGGATTAGTGCAAACCAAAATTTTCTAACTAGTGACCATTAATTGTAATGCAAGCATTAGCATATGCAAAGAGCATTTGAACAAAAAGAAAAAAGTGAGGGTCTATTGCCAACTTTTTGTCTATCCTTTTTAAGTTTGTATTTGTTGGAATTCATTGCAATTTTGTCCAGTTGCTTGTTGAAATAGCCCCTAGGTGACTCACTTCTCGTCAAATTTCCAAGACTCCCACTTTGTGTCTTTTTCGAGTCTCCCTTGCTCCACTTTTCTTTATTTCACCATGCAGGATTCTTCTCATTCCAATGCATTTTGGGCTTAGGTGATTTAGGTTTGGTTGGGATATGGTTTGAGCATCTTCCCGATTAGAAATGAGTTCTTATTTCCATGACATTTCTCTTGCTCAAGCATTCTCGTTTCCTTTGAATTCTGAATCATCTGGCTAGCTATCCGCCTTGGAAAACTTCATGAAGAAGGAACCCAAAGATCAAATTCATGATAGTAATCACATATATACATCCTCTTGAATTATGATGAGAATTTCTAGAAGAGTGAAAGTCACAGCTAAGAAAGTCTTGAGCCAAAGTTCCGAGGTCAAATCCATTTCTATGCAAAGAAACAAGTTTGCATGTTTTATGTTGCTCACCTAATGAAAATGAAATTGTTTGGTTCTGTTTCCAAAGCCAACAAGGCTCATGCTCCATTCAAATATTTTATGCATCAATGGGACCCAAATGTGATGCTAAAAAGGAATAAATTTGAGCTCATGATGGTGAATCCATGCTCAAAATTTCATCTCAAGGATACATAAGGTAAGTAACCAAAATAAGGGAAAATTATTTAAAGTGGTTCTTCCCTTAGAGTGTTAGTTTTAGAGGAGTTTTTCATCCTTTGGAAATATAAAAAGCTACTTTTTCAAAATACTAGAAAGATAAAGAACTATACAAGTATAGTATGAGAATATTTTGCGTAGATGCTAGAAAGATGCTTTCGGTAAAGTCAAACATAAGGGTGCATTCCCAATATAAAGAAGATCAAAAAATCAATCACTTGATGCAGAGAATAAGAAGATGAAGTGCATGAAGTATCGAAGGATTATAGCTTGCACTACGATCCCGAATCAAAGGAAAGATAAGCTTATGAAAAGATTGATCGATGCTTTCCCCTCCATATATAATGAGTTATCATGTGAATCCTTATTTCAGATCCCAAAGTATACAAGGGACTTTCCACTAAATTGAAATCCCTTGGTTTGGTAAGTGCCTTATCTCACTATTATATCACTTTAAGAGAGTAGTATGGTTTTCAGATTTGTGAATCCTTATATGCATAGAAACGGAAAGTTTTAAATAGTTGTTGATTATAAAATTTATTGCAAATCTCGCTGTTATGATAGTTGGTTGTATTTGATTACGTTCATGTGGTGCCAGCGTTTGGATTTTGGCATCTATTTGATCATAATTGCCTCGAACTTGCTTCCTTGTTGTTTTAATGGCTATTTATACAACAATTTCCCCCTCTTTGAAATCATAAGCAAATAGCAATTAGAGTAGCAAGTTATGATCGACTCCTAGGCTTAGAAAGTGAATTGAAAGATCTCACTGATACTTCATTGAAATTCTACAACTTAGATGATCTCCACAAAAGGCTTAATTCTCACCCATCCACCTAATCACCTAGAAATTGAAGGAAAGCAGATTGGTAGAATTTGTTGGATTTCCCATGGCTGTGCAAGCTCCAAAACTAGTAAGAGAGTGTATCGAGAGATATAATCTAGAAACAAAGAAAATAATGATTCCTAATTAGTCTATCCTTCTCTCGAGAAATAAGGCCTTGATGCAATCTACATTCAGCATGCCAATAAAGGAAGAATATTGCAATATTGATTTTGGGTTCTTTGCATCTATGTTTAATGAAAAGAAGACTTTGCAAAGAGAGGATATGTAGAGAACCTAGTTCCAAACACCACATTTAAAGAAGAGAAAAATGTTGAAAACTCTTTTTGAAACTAATTTGAAAAGAGAAATTGTCGACATCCTAGCACTACTACTGAGATTGAAAAGAAAGGAATAAATTCTGGATTTCATTGAACATCACTTCTTGGTGCAAGCCATATGTGTCAAAGGACTACTAATCGACTGGGCCAAAATCATATGTGATGAGCTTGTCTCATGGTTAAATTCAGCTAAGGCATTCAAGAAATTATATATGTCTTCATATTTAATGAGAATATGAGGGTGTATGAGTTCTACCCTCACCTTCAGCTGCAAAGGAGCCTCTAAGAGTATGTGAAAGTGAATGATGCCTTCACTATGAGATTGTGTTGGGAATTGCAAGGATGTCCCAAGTAAATATTTTCACTAGAAGTTATTTTGACTATAGCCAAGTTCAGATGCTCTTTCATCCAATTCCCGAGCTTCTCCTACCTACAGAATGATGCTTTTGATGGGTTTCCCAAAAGGCTTCCTAGGTACCCTAAGGACAAGGTTTTTCTTGTTGAACTATGTCAAAAAATACTAGAAGTGAACACCTTGTGTTCTAATGTAAAGAAAATAGCTAGAATTTCCTTCCCAATAGTAGTTGAACCCTATTCCTATGCTTCTAGATCTGATGCTAACAATCTAGTTAAGTTTTGAAAGCAAGATCAAACTAGTTGATTATGAGGTATGCAAGCCTCAATATGACTTGTTGAATTTCACAAGAGATCATTTGAAGCTAGGATATGCTCATAGTCATGTTCCAAACATTGAAGTTTATTGGGTTGGATGTCATGATAAATACCAAACCAGGGAGAGGTATTGGTCCAATCTAACAATTGATGAAATTAAGTTATATAATGACTCTATTGATGTTTTTGATATTGCGGATGATGGATCCTATTTGCATCCCTCGTCCTTTGAGAAGATCAAGTGAGCTCCCATTGTGTCAACCCCACATGAAGGTCCTATTATCGATATAATGGAGGTCCTAATGCATGGGATCATCATAAGGACAGACAAATGGGTGGAGTGGACCAGGGTGAGAAAGCATGAGAAGTACAAGCTCTATTGGTGGAGTAGCTTTTGGAACTGCTTAGCCAATTGCAACTACCTCCCACCACTACTGCCACTTCAACATCAGCAGGCCCAACCCAGTCCATTGACCAAGGTGGAGATCAACCTCTAGAGAAGAATGTCTAGATTACCCCTACTTATGGAGGAGGATCTCTCTCAGGCATAGGAATAGTTGGGGATAAGGGGAAGGATAAAGAGCAGGAGAAAGAGAAATCAGTGGCCAATCCTTCCTCCCCTATCTAAGTAGTCAATCTTGATGATGACAGCAATCCCATGGATGGTCAAGAGAAAGATGCATCCAGCATGATGACACCTTGGCCCTCTTAGTTACTAAAGTGACTACTTTTCCCACTGGCACTCAGAGCAAGGAGACACCCCTAGTAGCAAGGACACTCTTCGACCCTTCAATCAATTATAAATGTCCTCTCAACCAAGTCATGGTTGGAAGAGACCATTGATCAGAAAAAGTGAAGATATGAGGAAGTTACCCCATCCAAGGACCTCATCATGCAAGCTACTTCTTCTCAGCCTCAATCAAAGAAGATGAAGAAGAAAAAGTTTGTAGCAGCATTAGCTACTAATCCCTCTACTGGCCATATGTTGATGGAGATAATAGAACCTTAGAAAGAGGGAAAGTTCCATGAGCTCATTACCAATGACTTTCATATGAAAATAGTCGACATTGGTATTCTCGTGCATTATTCCATGGTTAATATACGAAAATCAACCAATGAAAAGATAGAGGATAGACTAGAAGAATTAAGGGTAGAGAAAGAGGTACTCAAGACCTTGAATAAAGAACTAATGGCCTATATTAGAGCTACACTTAGGAGCACTTCTACCAATACATTTGATCCAAGTGCAGAAGAGAACAAGAAATTTTTTTTAAAGCAACAACGAGAAAGGCAATTTGGTCAAATTGGCCACTCATTGATTGATCAAAATGAAGGCCCAAGGTCCCCCTCTCATCAAGAATCTTTTAAATTTGTTGTTATATACTAACAAGTTGAGGGAAGCAGTGTCTAGTCATGAAACTACCATGCAGAAAGCATCAGATAAACTAATAGAGCAATTGACCTTGTTGCGAGTGGTGATTGACATGAAGACTAATGTTGCCATGACCCACGAGATCCTCAAAAAAATTCAAGAACCATTGCTTCATTGAAGCAATCATTGGAGTTCATAGTGGAAAGCTCTGTAAGATCAGCAAATGAGCTTAAGGATGTGCATGATTTAGTGTAGGTGGTCATTGAAAAGATTTTTGAATAGTTAAAGGTGATGCATAAATAATCATGTGTATCCAATAATAGTCAATTGATGGACATTGAACGAATGAAATCCAAATTCCTAACATTTGTCGATGAGGCCAGTAATCCAGTTAACTTCCAGGTGTCAAAGATCTAGGAGCTTTCATCAGCAGATTCCATCTTAAGATGAGCATCAGAAAATTTCCAATCAAAGGTCACCAGAATGGAAAGGCTAATAGAGTTGCATGACTACTTGATGATTCAAGTTGATAACATCACAATCCTAGGTGTCAATGAACTGGATAAAGTAATGGATGCAATGAAAGCATATAGAGTTAAGGTTTTGACCCCAAAGAAAGTTTGATGCTTCGATATTCTCTCAGACAACTGTCACTCTTTCTTTTCTTCTCAAATTCTCTTTTGTAACCATTTTTGGCAATAGTCTTAAACTCTATAACAGATGATGACTAGTCAAGTCATATTTTTAGCTTCCTCTATTCAAAGATTCTCTGCAATGTAATCATTGAATGTAATTGGCTCTTCTGGAAAGGCCTATATATGTAACATTTTTTGAAATTAATAAGATTAACAAATCATTTTGTGCGAAAACCCCTGTAGCTGGGACTATTGTGTGTGACTCTGAGTCTAAATATTGATTTTGTTGTTCATTTAGTTGTTGTATAGTACTTGGGATGAATGTGTTGTAAATGAAAACTAAAAGATTGCAAATAAACTTGGTTTTATTTCTTTCATCTCAATGGATTGTAAGCTTTACTTTCCTTAGTATAAGTATTACTTTATTCCCCTATGTTGTGCATGTTAGTTCATGTGTGTTTTATAGATTGTATGAGAAGCTCAATATTTGATTGATGAAGTAGTTGAAAAGGGGACAATCCGAGTATTGTCAAATCTCAATTATTCTAGCAAATCGGGCATTGCTAAATTAATCACTCTCTCTCCTCTCATACTACGGTAGGTAGTCTTGCATGGTTTCAACCTTCCATCTAAGATATAATAGATTGAATTTTAGGAGTTATATTTGAAAGTCGCCTAGATTTTTTGAAGCTTTAAGAAATTTGGTTCTGCCTCTTCTGCTCTCTGGTTATGAGCATACCCCAAAAACTTAAAAGAAATTCATTGCAGATCTTGTGTTTCAAGGGAGTTATACCTTTCAATTCAAGGATCTTTGATAGATTACTACACTGACCCATTCTATTGTTAGTTTCTTTTTTTTCTATTTACCATTGGGCACATTAAGAGTCAAGGTATAAACCATAGAATTAAGGAAGACAAATTGTTAACCAATAGGACCAGAACCAAGGGCTTTTTACATAGCTAAAATAAAAGGCTACTCAATATGGTTGTAGGCTTTAGAAACATCATTTTTTAAAATGGTATTTTTATTGGATTGGCGAGCTCATTCCATAACCTCCCAAAAAGCTATAGTATCTAATATGAATCTAGACATAATAAAACTAGTGTTCTCAACTAGTGATCCTAAATATACTAATTTTGCAAGAAAGATTGAGAAAATAATAGTGCGCCAATTGAAAATATATTTAGGTATAAAATTAATATTTCCCTTATTTATTTCTACTCCTAAGGAACCATTTTGAAATGCTTCAAGATATTTATGGTGAAGGTATGACCCAAGACAATACTAAAGGGCTTTGTAGAATTCATAGGGAGAGGGATATTTTTCATAATCCATAGAATAAGTTCTTCCTTAAGGTATTGAGTAGATGAGGTCTCATTATAGAAATATCTTTGGGAGTTGAGCATACATATAAGAATGATTACTAGACTAGTTGGTACGAGTAGGGGTGCAAAGAGGAAAACATTCCTTGCTATCCCAATGTCCAACTTTCATCCAATATAAATGTACCTTAATTTGAGAACCTTTGGCAAGATAACTCTTAGCAACATGATTATGATGAAACAAAGTTGCCACCTTAAGCTATAAATCAGTTGATAAAGGAATATCTACCAATTTCTTAATAGATGCACACAAATCCTTCGAAGTTTTAGCATAAGACTGGCCATGGAAATGAGCTAGTTATTTCCCATCAAAATGAACTAATTTAGTGGTTCGAAGAATGAAATCACTCTAGCATAAAATCAAACCAAGGGTGAGTGGGCCAAGGCTTATAAATTCCTTATATTATAAATGTGAGAAAAAGAATGTGGGTCATTCAAAACTGATGTTTTTTTTAAAAAATTGAGAATGAGAGGGATGTAGTAAAGTGGCACACCATTCTATTTAAAACTTAATGGGAAAGTGATCTGATAAGGTGACATAAGATAATGATAAAACTAGAAATGATTGAGCGAGGAGATCATGGCACAATCAAGGCTTTTAAATAATTTTTCAAAAACAACCCTAAAATTACTCCAAATATGTCAAACTGCATGTGGAAAGTGGTAGTTGGCATCGGGATAATAAAAAAAAGGTCAAATTCATTGTGCATGTAAAACCAAGCCTCATGCTCATCAAGTATCCTCTATAATGGCAAAGTGCAATCCTTTTCAAAAGACACCTCAACCATATTAAAGTCCCCACACAGAATCCAAGTAGTTATAAGTAAAGATTCATCAATCCCATGCCAAATGTACCTTCTCTCCACTACATCATTTCAGGCATAAATATTAATTATCCCAAAATGGAGATTGTCATTTTTCATAAGAATGCACATCAATATGTGCATGGGATCTTCACCATGATAAATTATAGCATTCTACCAATGTGGCACCAACAAAGTGACAACTCCTCTACCATCTTCACGAGTGGGTGAAAAAATTAAGTTGTGAGGGCACATAACATGATATGTCACAACAAACAAAAAAATTAACTATCTTGATCTCTTGGAGGCTAAAAAAATGTATTGGTTCAGGGAAACCTATGATGAACATCTCAAATAAAATAATTTTGAGAGAGTTTTGTGATTCTTCAAACATTTTAGGAGAGAAGATTCATAAAAAACCACCATTCATGGTGTTCTTGACCTCAAGAGAGGAGAAGCTATTTTACAAAAAAATTGATCCTAGATGGAAAATTTGATAGAAATTGTCTAGACACCTACCTCTTATATAAACCTACATCATCAAGCTTTACATGACTAAGAGAGTTGTGAGAGTGATGATGCAAGGACCCCATAGTGTTAGAACCCAATAAAGATAGTTGTGGAGACAAAGCCTCCAAATCAACATCATGTGGAATGGTTGGAGAATCTATGACTACTTGGACATCCCCTAAGAAACAAGGTTTGAAAAAGATCCCACATTGGGGAAATTATCATTTAATCCTTAGAAGATGGAGAGTCTTGAGATGGTAGGCTGAAGTAGGTGAAATCTATTTAGGTTGAGAAACTGAGGGTTGTTTTTCCTTATGAACAATAATTATCTAACTAGCATCTCTTCCTTAATGGGATTTAGACCTCGAGAAGAAATCAATTCCTTAGGAGGAGGCTTAGTGTTGACACTACCAAAGGGAACTCCTTAATTTATGTTATGTAGAGTGACATCAGAAACATGTATTAGGTGAGTTCAAATACCTGACATGTTGCAAGAAAAATTTCCCACCAACCTAAATATCAATGTATGAATTTGGTATAGCTCTAGTACCATGTAAGATTTTTCCCTAGGGCAAAATGACACCAAGATCAAGAAGCTCAAGAACTTAGCACAATATGGACCAACAATGCATGATCATAATAACAATATGAAAATGAATTATTGATGTATACACACTAGAAGTGCCTGTTTATAAAGGCATCTAGAATGACTAGGAGTTAGCAAAGTGATAAGCCTCACAACTAAGCACATGTCCACCAAGAGTGGATTATCCTCCATTGAGCACAGGATTTTGTGTGATGATGAGAGGATAAGCTTACATAGGTGTATCTTGTAAAAATATGTTGTAGACATCATGTGCTTAATTAGAGTGTGAACAACTTTGTTGTCTACATTACAACTTAGTTGAATATGCAAACTCTTGTGTTGTCAACAAGACAACTCATATGACTACGCATACTCTTAGGTGTCTACATGACAACTAATAAAATAATGCATTTAACCTAAGTAAACTTAAGTAAAGTGTAATAATAATTAATTATTTACACTAACACCCCCCTTTAAGTGCAACTTAGGGGAATGAACTTAAGCTCACAAAAGCTATGATGAAAATGCATAATGGGTCCCGACTACTAGGCTATGTTAGGTACCCATGTACAAATGCAATTCTTTACATACAATGCTATGCAATCCAATGCAAGGCAATCTCTTTGAAAATGGAGAAAGAGGGAAAACCTCATGGGAAAAACCCTCCCCCAAAAAGAGAGATAAGTATAATAAAGAAGAGAAGAGTCATGTGACTCCCCTAGTGAAAAATCTTGCACCCCCAAGAGATCTCGCAAATGAAGATACTTGACCTTAGTGAAGGGCTTGGTGAAGATGTTAGTAATCTGGTACTCTATAGGACACTACTAAAATGCAATGACCTGCTCATGAATTAGCTCTCTAATGTAGTGTATATGAACCTCAATATGTTTTGTGTGTTGATGTTGCACTAGATGTTTTGAGATTTCAATGGCACTTTAATTATCACAATGTATGATTGTGGGTCTGGGTATGTCAAAACCAAACTCCTTTAGAATATGTTGTAACCAAATAGCCTCTATAGCCATATTGATAGCTCCTCGATACTCAGCCTCAATTGATGAAAGAGCACTAGTGTTCTACTTTTTACTCTGCCAACAAATAGGGCCGAAACCAAGATGAAACACATCCTAAATTCCATTTGTGAGAATCAATATCTCCTGCATAGTTTGAGTCTATATAACCCACTAACTATAGTCCAGTACCAGCTACATAGCATATCCCATATGTATGTGTACCCTGGATATAGTGTAAGATGCATTTGGTTGCCTTCCAATGAAGTTCATGTTGCTCTTGCATGAAGCAAGAAACCATGCCAACTGCAAATGATATGTCAAGGCATGTATGTGTCAAGAAGATGAAACTTCCAACCAACTGTCTATACAAAGTAGCATCAACAAGTGGAGTGGAACACTTTGCTTCTCTAAAAGAAATGGAGTAGATGCATCCTTGCAGGCACTCATACAAAATCGAGCAAGTAGATTAAGAGCATAATTGGGTTGTGATAATATGATCCTTGATTAAGACTGATGTATCTCAATACCAAGGAAATAATGAAGTAGACCCAAATCTGTCATCAAATATCTATCCTACAAAGTAGCCTTGACACTACCAATGATGGATGTTGTACTGCCTATAATGATCAAGTCATCAACATAAAGCACAAGTAGAAAGAAAGAATCATCCCTCTAAAGAATGTAGACATTCAGATCAGAATGACATCTGGTGAACCCTGCTGACAGAAGGAAAGAATCCATCTTGCCATACCAAGCTCTTGGAGCTTGTTTGAGTCCATAGATAGACTTTTTCAACTTGTAAACCAAGGCAGACTCCTAAATGAACCCTTGTGGCTGCTCCATATAATCTCCTCATGAAGATCACCATTCAAGAATGCACTCTTCATATCCATCTAATGAACAACCCATCTCTAAGCTGTTGCTATAGCTAGTATCAAATGAATAGAGTTTATTTTTGTGACTAGTGCAAATGTCTCAGTGTAGTCAATGCCAAGTACTGAGAGAAACCTTTTGCAACAAGTCTTGCCTTATGCTTATCAACACTTCCATCCACCACAAAATTGGTCCAATAGATCCACTTACACTAAACCAATTTTGTTCCCTTTAGGAAGAAAGACTAAGTTCCATGTGTTGTTTCTATAAGAGAATTATATTCTTCCTCCATTGCTTGATCCCATTCTAGAATTCCTGAAGCTTCTTTGAATGATTGAGGATTAGAAGCAACTACAATATAAGCATGAGGGAGTGAGTTGTGTTGTGATCTTGTCCTCCTAGTATATAAAGGATTCCTTGCCAATGGTCCTGCCGCATCCAATTTCAGCTGAGCCCATTTAGGTCATGTGGAAGAAGATGTAGAAGGGATATCCTCAACCTCAGTTGGCCGATGCCTCTATTTGGATTGTGTATGAACATCTTCCAAGTCATTTCTAGGATTGTCACTCTCTTCAATGAAGGAGGAAGAAGGAGGATTTGAAGAAGTAAAGTTGGGACAACTTTCTTCAAAGTGAACACTCCTCTCATAAAAAATGTCATGTGTCTTTGGATCCATCAACTTGTAGGCATTATGAGAGTCTGCATATCCAACAAAGATGCAAG
This sequence comes from Cupressus sempervirens, assembly GCA_028749045.1. Classification (NCBI taxonomy): domain Eukaryota; kingdom Viridiplantae; phylum Streptophyta; class Pinopsida; order Cupressales; family Cupressaceae; genus Cupressus; species Cupressus sempervirens. The sequence continues at coordinate 20,089,334 of CM053788.1, forward strand.
GTTTGCTTTGAGGTTCCAATGCATTGTGTTTCTGTGGAGGTATTCATGACCATGTTGGACAACCAAAGACTCTAAAGTGCTTTATAGAAGATTTCCTTCTAGTCCAAGCTCGAAAGGAGTTACACCATCCAAAGCTTTATCAGGACTTCTATTCTGGATGTAATTTGCACAATTCATTGCTTTAGCCCAAAATATTTTATCAAGAGACTTATGTAGTAGCATGCAAGTGGTCATCTCCTTGAGGGTTCTATTCTTCCTTTCAGCAACACCATTCTATTGAGGATTGTATGGTATTGAATGTTGAAGGTTAATTCTCTCTTGAGTACAAAAGTCTATAAGTCTTGAGTTCACATACTCCCCTCCATTATTTGTTTGAAGGACTATGATGGCTTTCTTTGACTGCTTTTCTACTTGAGCCTTGAAGCTGAGAAATCATTCAAACACTTCACTCTTATGAGCCATGAAGAATACCCAAGTATAGTGAGAGTAGTGATCAATAAAGGTGAATGCATAGCGAGACTTACCAAATGATGACACTAAAAATGGACCCACTACATCACTATGAACTAGTTGAAGAACACTTTGTGTTCTCCAAGACTTCCCCTTGTCAAACATTTTTCCTGGATGCTTCCCAAGTGTGCAACTTGAACAAACACCATCTGGAAACGAGACTTGAGGTAGACCATGAACCATGTTCTTTCTGCTAAGCTGTTGAAGATATATGTAGTTGAGATGTCCAAATCTCTCATGCCACAATTTTCTTTCTATATTTGAATGCATTAAAAAGGCTTGTGCATTAGATTTAGGCACAAAGGAAGAGAAAGTGTAAAGCCTTCAATCATGATTAGCTTCACCTATTGCAACCATAGAATCATCTTTGATGCTTTTCACTACCACTAAATCTAGAAGAAATTTAACCTTATTTCCACCTCCATAGTGAGTGATTTGGTAGACTGAAAGAAGGTTGGAGGTAAGATTAGGAACATAGAGAACATCCTTGAATACTCCATTTTCCATCTCAACTTCACCTTTTCCTTCAAATTCCACTTTTGTATCATCCCCTACAAGGATGTGAGGTACCTTAGAAGGTGTCATGGAAGAAAAATCTCTCTTTGAAGCACCCATGTGATGTGTGGCACCTAAGTCAATAATCCATTCTCCTTGAGTAACAGTGTTTGTGAGTAAAGCTTACACTTTGCTCTTAGAATCTGAAGATGAAGATCCTTTTTCCTTATAAGCATTAGGAAATGGAACATTTTATTTCTTCATGATGTTTTTCAACTTATCAATCTGCTTGTGATAACATTGATGTTCATCATGACCAATTCTTTTGCAATAGGCATACTTCTTCTTTTCTTGATTATTGTCCCCCTTTTTGTTGGTATTAGGAGAAGACTTGCCTTGTTTTTTATTTGATTTAGGTGTTGACTTTTCTATGTCCCCTTGTTTGTTATCTTTCCACTGCTTCTTTTTGCCCTTGCCTTTGTTTGAACTTTCACCAGTTGAATTTTTAGAGCTCTCATTTTTAGCCACCAATGCCTTAGACTGTAAGACTTAAGAATCCCCATTGTTATCAACTTAGATTGTTCATCTTCTAACAATTAAGCATAGTCATCAAAATTGATTTTCTTATACGAAGCCCCTAAAGTAGTCTTTATTGCATTGAAAGAAGAGGCAAATGTGGAGTATTCTAATGGCAACTTATTGTGAATTAGATAAATCAATCTATCATCTTTAATGGGACTACCACAATCATTAAGTTTTGTTCTCAACTCATTCACCTTAATGATAATATCCTAGATAGAATCAAAGCTCTTAGGATCTAGGGAGATAAGCTCATCTTCAATCTTGTAGACATCCTCCTTAGTCACTTTCCCATAAAGGTTTTTAGGGGCATCCCTAGTTTCCTTGGATGTTTTATATTTATGATCTGATAAAGGATCTTGTCATCAACCCCTAACCTAATGAGTCCTAGGGCTTTCCTATCTACTATTTCCCAAGCATGAATTTCACTTTGAGATACTTAATCACCTGTTGGTTTAGGAAAAGAGTCATCTACATATTGAGAAACTTCATCATTCATTAATTCACACCATTTTTTAACTGACCATGTGGCATAGTTATGTGGTGTTAATGTTGGAATCTTAAGGTTTCCCATAATGCAAGGAAAAAAAGATAACAGAAAGAAAATGGGAACACAACACCAAGAGACACACCCCCCCCCCTGAAATGAATGATTTTTGCACTTTATACTTAGTGTGTTTACAATAGCCACTTGCCAATTTAGGGCCTAAGTGGAGTTCTAACTTTTTTGTTTACAAACTCCTCTTGGAATTCAAATCTGGTACTCATTAATGTAGCTTAGATGTACAAAAATGTTGAAGTTTGATCAAAGAAATACAATGCAAAAAAGGACCTATTTCTGAAAGTGGTATTTATGTCCAAACAAGCCTATAATCTAATTGTAGATCTGGAAATTAGATAAAAAATTATGCACTTTAAAAAAAATGGAACCTAAAAATTTGTCCAGATGAGCTTGTACGGAGCATTTGAATTTTCAAAATGCAGGATTGGATAGGTATAGTCACCAAAAATTGAATATTTTGACTAATTCATGCACCAAAACTAGAAAATAATAACACTACTAAAAAGTTTAGGAAATTCTAGCCAAAATCAAAAAACATTACACTTGATTTGGAGTCCATCTGACTAAGATATGGCCTCCTGAAGTTGGACTATAAAATCAAAACTGCATATGATGAGGGGTCTACAAAGGAAACTACTAGGTTAAATTTGATGTCCAAATGGTTGTCATGGCAGTGGACTATGACTTGCTTGTGAGGGTTAAATGACTATCAAATTTAAGACCATAAAATGGTGACATCGGCAAAAAATTAGCCCCTAGCTTACATGGTAGTATGGATGGTGACCTAGAAAAGTCATATGAATGACATGTCTTAGGTTGAGTTGGCACCTAACATGGCACTATGAGGGACCTGATATTATAGATGACACAGACGTTCTGATGTGGCCGTTGAGAAGGGTAATGTTGGCAGCGACGCAAAGGTTTTACCGATGGTCGAAGGTCACCATAGGTTGCCAATGCTGAGGAGTGGTGGAGGTGGTGTCGGTCAAACAGTAGCAATGACAGATTAGCGGAGGCCACGAAGCACTAGCAGAGCAGCCAACATTGGAAGAGAAGTTGGCGGCAGTGGATGTGGGATTTTAATCCCACATTCACCATGTGGAAGGATACTGGGTGAATAAAAGCTCGGATGCACCGATGTTTAAAATATCTTAAGGTTGCTAGTTTATTGAATGTGTGTGTCGATATGTGGAATCTAGTTGTGAACACTAGTTTATATGATTCACTAGGTATAATGTGTGCCAGATCTGCAGAGAAATAATGCTAACCATGGGCTACCAAGATTTGACTGCCTGGTTTGCATATAATAAATACTCCTCTACAAGCCTAATAGGCCAAAGAATTTTTAGAAAAAAATAATAATTGCAAATTCAAAAAAATGCAGAGATGGAAATAGAAAATATAGATCCAAAAATTAAATACATAGATCTGAAAAGATCATACCAATTCCCCAAATTGGGCCTTTGGGTTCTGGTTTGCAAAAACATTTTGCCTCAACTTTGACTATGGCTTAGGGTAGGTAAATTTATAGTCAAAAAGTTCTCTAAATTGACGCTCTGGATGCAATGGTGAGGTCTGCTTTGGCTCTAGACACTCCCAATAATTGCAGATACTCGAGATCCTAATTGTGGTCCTCCAAGAGGTGAAGCAAAAATGGTCTCCAATGGCTATGAAATGACTCTCCCTCATCTCTGATACCATGTAAGAATATTCCTTAGGGAAAAATGACACCAAGATCAAAAAGCTCAAGAACTTGGCACAATATGGACCAATAATGTATGATCATAATAACAATATGAAAATGAATAATTGATGTATACACACTAGAAGTGTCTATATATAAAGGCATATAGAATGACTAGGAGTTAGCAAAGTGTTAAGCCTCACAACTAAACACATGTCCACCAAGAGTGGATTATCCTCCATTAAGCACTAGAGTTTGTGTGATGATGAGAGGATAAGCTTACATAGGTGTATCTCGTAAAAAGATGTTGTAGACACCATGTGCTTAATTAGAATGCGAAAAACTATGTTGTCTACATAACAACTCAATTGAATTTGCAAACTCCTATGTTGTCAACAAGACAACTCATATGACTATGCATACTCCTAGGTGTCTACATGACAACTAATAAAATAATGCATTTAACCTAAGTAAAGTGTAATAATAATTAATTATTTACACTAACAATCAATAGTTTCATGAAGATCTTTTGCAAGGTCAATTTCAACTCAAACCCTTTTCTAAGGGAGGGCCTGGAAAACATGCTTAGGCTCCATAAAAATTACTTGACCTAAAGTATGGGTGATTTCTTGTAAAAAAGGTTAGTGGGGCAAGGGAAAACCAACAAATGTGACCCATGTTGCAACTTTGGGTTTTTTTGTCATCTAAGACAACAAAGTCTCGAGACCATGGCCAAAAAATAAGAAGAGAGGAACAAATGAACCAAGGGCCTTTTTAAAAAAAACCTTCCACATATAAAGGGTTACCAAAAGGGAAAAGGAAAATTACTTTGGTCAAGTTTTGAACCAATCAAGGAGGACCCCATGAGGGAGCCAAGCCTTGGTGACCCAATCCTTCAAATCACTTTCAAAAGGGACACGACCCACAAACTATCCAATTAAAGTAGATTTTCCAAGCCTTTCACTAGCTTCATCAAAATTTGGGTACAATTTTTAGTGGTCTTTTTCATAGGCAAACCATGATCACTTAGAGCCAACGCTTCAACACTAGCATACAAGAAAATGGATAACCACAATTAATGTGGTATAACAAGATTTTTTGGGAACCGTAGAAAAGAATCCTAGCATATGGACGCACAAGGGAAATTGTAGAGCTCTCCAAAATAATCAATCTTCTAATTTCAACACCATATTTTCACTTGAAGCTTTCTTAGAACCCCCAAAATGTGTTTTTTTCTTGATAGAAAATTTAAAATAAATCTCTTTAGGTGAGAAAACTACATGATATTAAATGGATAATTATTTTATTAGAAATTTCTTTTCTAAATTTCTTGCTAGATTTTTAAAAAATCAAGTTTTGTACGAAGTAACTTGGGAAATGACTAGTCATTCATAGATTTTACTACATGATAACATTTATGTAGACCCTTTAATATGATAATATGACCTAAGCCTTCCATTATTTTCCTAATATAGTAATGTAAAAATATGTTTTGAATATGTTTTTACTCATCATTGGGTCCTTAGCTTGAGATATGTATGTATCTTTAGGCATGTAGAAATTTTTGAAATTACATAATTAACCCTTATTTTAAGGCATGAAAAAATTATGATACATATTCATGATTTGATTGTGAAATAGAATTTTTTATTCTTCTATAGAGAAATGTATTCAAGAGAATGCATTAATAAGGTACCCATACTAATATGTTAACTTTTTATTAGTTGTAGTTCAAAGTATTAAAAAATTAGATAAAAATTTCTTTAAGGTTCTAGGATAGTAACATCTTTTTCTTTACTTTTAGATACTAGTGCACAAAGAAAAGTTGCAATTGAAGATTAATTACTTTTATAGTTTTGTTGGGGAAATGAATCATGTTTATCACTTGCTTCTCTTTACATGGATTTGACCATGATTAGGAGTAGAGATGGTTAGGTTATTTTGCCACAAAGTAAACTCCTAGAATAGTTCTAGTTATTTTGCAATTCCAAAATGTGAAGAAAAACAAAATGAAATTGTAGATAGTTGAGAGAAATTTGGTGGTTTAGAGATGAGACCCACTACTTATCCCATTAGTTTGTTTATAGCTAAAAATATTCATTGATGTCATTGGAGTTTTGATTTAATTATTATATAGATTTTTAAGTTTTACTTAATATAATTATTTATTAATTGTAATTGATTATAATATTATATTTTGAATTTTATTTATGTATGTATATCATAATCAATCTTTATCAACAATGTATTTGTGTGCTTTCCATTAAAACGTCATAATTTGAAAAGATTTTAAATTAGAAAACCTTACATGTGTTCATTTGAATAATATATTTGTCCTTTTGGGATCATGAATGATTTTTTTCTTTTTTAAATTATCAATAATGGATCGAAGCCTAGATTAATTGCTATTTTTTTTTGTTGTAATTAATTATTATTATGTTACACTTGACTAGATTTGAACCCAAGACCTCCCACATGAAAGGCTCACAAGTTGTTGTTGTGTTGTTGGCACTTGTTTCAAATCATGAAAGATTACTCAATTAATTTTAACAGCAATAAATGATTTAACTAGCACATAACAATTATCTCACCATTTCCATGTAAAATTTAGGTGTTTGGAAGCAGATTCTCATATGATAACCTCACTACAAGATGTTGAGTATTATGAGAGAGTTCTTCAAGAATCCTTAAGTAGAGTTCAAGCTAAAAAGGTAAATAATTCCTCTTTATTCAATTAATTTTTATATTCAAATTTATCTGCGAAAGTAAAAATATTGAAAATTTATAAATATATATTTTAAGAATACTAAAATTATTATTATTTTATTAATAATTTTCTTTTTAAAATTTAAAATAATTATATTTTAAAGGAATTTTAAATATGTTACAGCAATACCTTGAACAATCTAGAATAGCTCCATATGGTCAAGCAAATGTACATGGTCAATCAAATATATAGGTATGTTCCATGTATGGGAAATAAAAATTCTTTGTTTAATTTCCTTTTCATATTTATCACCCACCAATGAAGATGAATAGTTGCTATTTCTGGCTGATGTCGTGTGTTTAGATTTGACTTAGGCCGTTTGAACTCTCTTGTGGAGTGATCTTGTATCCCCCGACACCTTTTTTGTGAATTGTATTCTAAGTATTTTTTTTTTAATAGAACAAGACTATTCATCAAAAAAAAAAAAAAGATGTATTTGGATAATGTTTTTAATATAATATATCATAATAAAGTGTTTTTTCAATTGCAAATTAATTTTTTATGTTTATTCTTGTATACAGATGTATATGCAACAACAAAATGGAAATCCAAGTTGTACTAGATCAAGTGAGAGTCATATGCTAAGTTGGATATCACAGAGACCTACAAACAAGTGCTCAAAACTTTTTAGAGCCTAACAATGCTAATGGCATATTGGGAATGAGGTATGTTCTATGATTGAAAAATATGTGAATTTAATTAAGATTTTGTTTTTCATTTCATCCATAGAATGTGTTTTCAAATAATTTGAAACTAAATATGTGTTCCACTTCCTCAAATGAAGAGATGTTGTGGAAGAATGCATACCTATAAATATTTGTCCATCCCTTCAACAAGGCAATGACAACATGGAGCTTGAAAGCCATGCAATCAATTCCAATAAATCATATTTGAAGTTTGTTTATCCTTCTTTGGAAGGAAACACTAGTGATGAGCATATTGAGCATGATATGACTGGAAATGACTATAGTTCTACAACAACACTTTCTTCTCAATGGCAATAAATGTTTGGAAATAGCTCGATGCCATCTTTACCAATTGTGCAAAATCATTTCTCTTTAGCATCGGTAATTTACACCCTCTCACACTCCAACTAACATCCTTTCAGTAATTGGTTGTGTGTGTGTGTGTGTGTGTGTGTGTGTGTGTGTGTGTGTGTGTGTGTGTGTGTGTGTGTGTGTGTGTGTGTGTGTGTGTGTGTGTGTGTGTGTGTCTGTGTGTGTGTGTCTGTGTGTGTGTGTGTGTGTGTGTGTGTGTGTGTGTATTAGTAGTTTTATTGTCTAGGTCAAAATTCTTCTTTGCTAATTTATTCTTAATTTATTTTGTTGTTTACATATTTTTTAATTTCAAATTCTCTAATATCTACTTTTTTTAATTATACGTTCAGGCATTGGTTATGTCAGACAATGTTTCAAGCATGATATCACATCATCATCAACACCAACATGAAGAATCATCTCAAGATAATGGGATTGATGCACCCTATCACTCTAACTTAGGGGATGTACCTCCTACTAATTAAGGTGGGTGTGTCTCCTTATTTATATAGATATTAGAATATCTTACTATCTTCTCATTTTACAATCAATTTTTTTTAAATCATTATCACTACCTTTTTTTAAAAAAAATCATTATCTTCTTAAACATGACACGCTGACATATTTATTCAAGTTCACTATTACATATTTTGTTGTAGAAAAATACACATTGACTTTCTTTCATCTATATGTTAAATGTACACCTTAATTTATTATCAAGTGACCCTCTATTTCTCATCTTTTTTTGTGAATGATAGGAAGAGATAAACATAAATCTTTGATTTAAAAAAGGAAGATATCAAAGTTTATGGCAAGCTCAAAATCCTAGAATATAAATTGATGTAATTTTCATAAAAAATACAAAAATGAAATATTTAATTTTTCATTTTCCTCCCCTTATTAAAAAAAATTAGAGTTGGATGAATGATTTTAGTACATATTATCTATTAATAGTATAACATTCTAAATGTAAGTATTTTTCAATCACTTTGTCAACTACCAAAAAGTTTAGAGAATTTTTACAATTAAGAAATGATGTCTCTCAAGATTTTAATATATTTTTAAAATAGACATTAAACTATAATTATAAATTTTCTTATAGATTAATAACCTATTACATTTCCTTGTAAATGCGTTGAGATGGATGAATATGGAGTCAGTAGATCTTGATGTGGTGAAGTGTTTAGAACCATAAGGATAGTGGAAATGTAATTTTGATGGAGCATCAAAGGGTAACCCTGGCTTTTCAAGTGTAGGATTTATCACAATGGATTGGGAGGGAAACATGATTGTGTGTGAAGGAAAAATATTGGTAAAGGGAACTAGTTACGTAGCTAAGGAATTAGAGCAAAAAGTCAAGATTGGAGCCCTAGAAAAAATTAAAATTGATTGAATCATTGAGGAATTAGCCTCATTTTAGTAAGAAGGAAACAAAATATGGAGGAAGATACTTTATCTAATTGGGATCTTTACTTTAAAATTAATGAAAATAAGGTTAAGGACTTCATAAATTTAACTATAGATCTCCTTAATTAATTATGAAAGAGGTTTTAAAGGAACTCATTTAATTAAAATCTAAAAAAGAGAAGGTGGTAGGCAAGTTGGCATCATAGTATGAAGGATTGCAATTAATGTGGAGAGTATGTTGAAAATATAGGAAGGTGGTCAATCAGAGGTAGTGATAAATGTGATAATTTTTCTCAAAAATAAGCATAATGAAGTCCTTGCTTTGTAGAGAGAGTTGGAGTGGGAATTGTGTCATTACTAGATGGAGATGTCTTTCACCTTGAAAGTAATGAAGTGTCATAACCCATTTATAAGGCTAGTTACAAAACACAGACTAAAGGGTTTGTTCAATTTTGACAGTCTTAAATTGAGTGAGAGTGTACTAATTTTGTTGGGGAGTACTCTTAATCAAATAATGAACTATCATTGCACAAGTACAAAAAATTATTCAATGATCATGGAATGGAGGATGCATTTGTTAGATTGTTGAGAGAGGGGGAGTGAATCAATTATCATTAGGTCCTTAAACACTTTTTCATAAACTTAACAATTTTTTAACTTTTAATCAACTAGCTCAATAAACAGATCAAACTTTACAATTATAAACCAATTCAAACTTTTTTAACTTCATATACCAAGTATCAGAGTAAACCTCATGTATATATTTCATGTTGTAGCATGGAACAATAAACATGAAAAAACATGTAACATGGTAGACCTTGAAAATTTCCATACTAAATTGCACTATAAATTTTTAACCTTGGTAAGTGTATTTTTGTAATTTCAGAGGTTTATATTAGAAGTACTCCTGAAATGGTGAAATTTATTTGTTTCATGCAAATAAAGATGAGAAAGAACCTTGAAACTGTAATCACCCAAAAATGGTCATCTAGACTATTAACCCCCTTCTCAACATTTTTGCTAAAATTATTAAATCATTTATTTTTACCAAATCTTCAAAAATCAATTTATTTGATTTTGTCCTATCCTATCTTATCTTATGGTTTGACCACTATATCCTAAGTTCTTATTTAATCAAAAGGAACATTTCCCCCCTTTAATTAAATAAAAGACCTCACTCATCTCTTATCCTAAGTTGCACACATAAAAGCATTTTCCCACTTTAAAAATAAAAGAAAATTCTTTTTTTCTCACATGGAAACACAAAAGTCAACTATTTGTGATTGGTGGAAACAATTGTGCACGTGGATCATGCAAAAGTCAACTCTCCACCCTTGACTAGATTCTCTTGTTTGTTGATGCATTTCCTCTTCAAGCTCTAATATTGTGTTGGCCATAAATATTGAGGCATTCATAATCTTCTTTGTTGATGCACAATTACATTCATGGCTCCATGATGTGGTTTTGGTAGATCCATTGCATTTGTGGAGATTTCCTACATCCTTTATTGCAAGTTCAACATCATCAACATACAAGTCTTGCAAATACTTACTAACAAGGGTTTTTTCCAAGCAAAGTGAATAGTTACATTTTTATTTATTTCCTTTACATATCTACATCTCCATTTCAAGGTTGGCTCCTCAATCTAGGGCTTAACCAAAGAAAGACCTCATCTACCCAAAACAAGGAACAAGATTGTCTATGTGCAGGAGCAAGATAGCAGAATCACAACCACATATATGAAAAAAAATCGCTGAACCATTTCCAAAGAAGTTGGGTTGAAGTTGCTATTGTGTCTTGGGAACATGTTGACTTTGTGGTAAAGTGTTTGGAATACAGTAACCTGGTTGACGTCTTCCTAAGGTCCTCATAAAATAGCATTTTCAAGGTTTTCAATTGTAATTACAAATTTGCAATTGAAAGCTCCCTCATAGTTTCAAATCCATGATTTCACAACAAAAAAACACATTCCTCTACACCAAGGCTCACACTTTATCATTTATTTCATTTTAGTCTAGACCTATTTTAATATTTGTGAAAATTAACACTGTTGCAGTCACTGATTATTTAATCTACTATCTTAAATGATTATTAAACTGCAAAAAATAAATTCACAGCTAATATCAAAAAATAACACAACTACAACTTCACCAATAAAATATAGAAAGAAATTTAGAACACAAAGAACACAAAATTTGTGGACAAATCATCCCTAGAAAACCCCTATGGGAAAACTAGTTTTGCAGATGGAAAATATATTAACTTCAGCAAATCAAGAGATATAAAATTCCTTGCCTCTCACTAGCAAAATTCAGACAACCTCCTAATTTCTCTTGCTAATATTCCCCACTGCTATCCCCAACGCTATCATTGTTCCCTTGCTAACACTGTAAGACTATTTGCTAACACTGCAAATGCTTCAACTCTTGTTGTTCTCTATATTGTTCTATTCTCAAAATGCCTCCCTTGACCTCCTTTTATACTACTTAACCAAGAGGTTTCTAGTTGCTTCTTGATCAAGACAACTCAACCAAGAAGTTTCTAGCTACTTCCTAGCCAAGAAGTTTCTAGTTGCTTCGCTTCTCAATTAAAACAACCTAACCAATAGGTTACTAGAGGCTTCTAGAAGGAGTCAATTAATTAACAAATAATTATCATAACTCTTAGCAATTATTTGTCAATTAATCACATAAGGACGAATAGTTGTCCAAGCTACCTAAAACTAACAATATCTTTATTGGTTTGATTGCTTACTTTTAGCACCTAGACCTATCTTACTTTCCGTTGAGATCGATTATCTCAATTGCACTTTTACATTTACACATTCTTAATCAAACTTACATTGTATGCAAGAGAACTTACTTGCATACTTCCTTTATATAATTTGGGTTTAGCATTAGAATCCCTTCGTATCCTTAGTTTTTGCTAATCTAATTTGACTTATATTGAGAGTTATGTTTGGAATCCCCTCTTTCTCTTGTATTGAATGTTAGTAAAAAGTGGAGGCCTTACCCTATTGAACGTTTCCATTTTTCACCTAAAAAATATTATTTATAAATAAAAAGCAAAATATAATATACTTCTAGAGAAAAATTATCCTTGGATTATCACCAACCACATATTGGGAGGAAACTCAAAAGCTATAAGATTCTATCACACAAACTCCATCTCACACACCTAATGTACAGGAGATATAATATATTAAATACCAAATGATATTACAAAACTATGTGCTAAAATCACCCAAAAATGGCACCCATTTTATCACCAATCTAAGATTCCCTATGATGTGTCAAAATACATACCAACACATGTAGGTACCTTTTACAACTCATTTATGTGTCCAATGCATTTTTATATGAAAGCTCATGATGTGCTCTATCGAGCTAGAACTTGTGACACTTGTTATGGACACTTTTTGGGGCATTTAAGATCCTCTAAGGACTTTGAAATTTACTTCACACTTTTTTCAAAAACTTTTAAAATTAAATATTTAATATCTTCAAATCTAGACACCATATTGCAATTAAAATTACCAACATACTTATTTACTAATCTAGGGCTTTGGGGAAAAAAATAATTGATCCATGGTCAAATGCAAATTTAAAATAAATATCAACCTTACATAAATGCAATATTGGTACATCATTTTCCTAATATCACCACCCCCCCCCCCCCCCCCGCCGCCTCCCACACCCCCCACTCAAACACCTTTCAAGAGAAAATGGAGTATTATGGAAAAGGAAATTTTTTATCTTTGTTATTGATGGAGCCTCAAGAGACAACTTAGTGTAATGTCACCTTACTTACACTCTAATGAAGTGGGGAGATTTAATGAGATATAGAAAAATAAGTAGCTATAATGATCAATCATAGAAATCAAAATAAATTAACAATACCAAATGATAAAAACATTTAGACTGGAAAAATAAATAAAAATAAAATAGGAGAATATAATCAAGATTAATCTATAGACACTATTAACTCTCTATCTTGTGTGGGTAAAGGATTACAATGTGGATGTGATAAGTTGGAGTTTTAAGGATAATATTGTAGATGCTAGGATCTAATAGTAAAATTCATTCATATTATATAGATATGGTACAAAACAGTTTATGGGAGGATTATAAGGCAATGAACTAGCTTAGTAAAATACAAGGTACACTTGTATACAAATAATAGAATGTAAACTAAAAGATAAAACTAACAATACTAGAATCATAAGAGAATGAAAAAACTAGATCTCCCAACCCTTGTGAGAACCTCTCAAAATGTAACTTTGTTCCACTCCTTTAACCTTTACAAACAATGCCAAGAGAAATATTGGGGTTGTTTATTTTAGAGATCTTTTGAAATCAAACCCTATTTTGGTGTTTTCATCTGCATAAATAACCAAGATTAAGATATGATAAATGACAATATGGTAAAAGTGATATATAAATAAAATATGAAAGATTGTTAACACTATAGATATGCTTTATCAAATGAAAACAATAAAGTATGAGGTGTGAGATAAATCCCCTTTGAATTCAAGAAGCTGGAGTTTTCAAGGTGATAAAATATTGGTGCACAAAGATGATGGTTAAACTAAAATATCACAAAGGGGCTACAACAATTCTATGAACATGATATAGAAGAAATAAAAATGGCCCAATGAGAGGTAAAAGATGTGAATGTAAGGTTAAAAGGGTCTAAGAATAATATTGACATTGATTTCCTATCATAGGAGGTGTTAAACTACCATGCACAACAAGTATAATGCACCAATAACCACCTCTAGTTTGCAAAATGAGTGCATGTTGCACTTGTGCCTCCACAACATGCATATGCCCTAATTCATCTATTCTACATGGTTAGTTTTTTAGACAAAGGAAGTGATGAATATGCCTATTGGGGTGATCTGAAGACTTATGGAGATTTCATTTCAATCAAATGCAGATGTCATGTGATAAATAATTATGTAGGGTGCAACTTGTGACACTACATTGTTCCCCCTCTTTAGAAATCATATCATTAGTGAGATGCAAGCTAAATTAGAGACATGAGGGTTAGATATGTTATACTAAGATACGAAGGAGAGGCAAAATATTTTGTTCATAAAGAGTTCTACCCTGGAAAAGAATTAAACCTTCATGAGATCATGTTAAGATTCATAATAACATGTTAGATACACACAAGATAATGATTAATGAGAACAAATCAGTATGGGTAGCAAGTTATGCTATATAGTCATACAATAGGATGAAGTAATTTGGACCCCACAAAAGGATGATAAAACAAGATATTGGGTGGACCCCCACAAAAGAAACAAAGATATATATATAGAAATGAAGATTCTATAAATATTATAAGCCCCATGAGAATGGAATATGTTTCACATAAGGGAGTATGACTCATTATGAGGAGACAATATGTTGTGGCATGTTTATATGAGAACATGTTTCCAATAAAATGACACTTTACAATAGGTGGCATATGATATCCTCAACATCAAAACATACAAAGAGGTATGGGGATCCAATTATTTGGCATTAGAAAAGCCCATTGTAGTAAAAAATAATTAGTATGTGTGAGTTACTCGTCATGGTCCCAAAAATTTTGGATTTGAAGAAAAACAAATGAGGATACAATATTGAGTTTTCCCCAATGCTTTGCATTATCCCCAATTGTTTAATGTCAAGATATCACAAATAGAATATGGTGATGCCAACTAGAGAAAGTGTACACCTATAATGACTTAAATTTTCATCTTTATGGGAATTACAATTATAATAACCCTTATATTAGCCTGAGACTAAAAAACCATGTCATCTATGCACATTCATTCAATATTTTCTATCATTGCCTACTTCTTCATCCTAGCTCAATGACCTAGATGGAACAAGATTCATGTGCACCATGTAGATTCAAGTCCCTATAGTGAATATAAATTTACGAAGCTATTGACATTTAGTTTTTCATAAAGGCATTGAAAATTACCAACCTATCATTTTAACACCCAATACTACTACTCATTGTATATGAGAAATATGTTAGCAAGAAACACTAATCTATCAAGAGAACAAAGCATTAAGTAGCATAAAAATCATAACATATATGAGAGACAAAGTGAAACCCTCAAATGAGAATATGAGCCATGGAATGGCTCTCCCAATGAGGATGGTATCAAATTTAGGTGTCTACACTCATCGATGTAAGATTTAACCCTACATGGATATAATGTCATTTTTGGTCTTCTCTAGTTTGATATCCTTCGTCATATCTACATCTGCATCACTCCATACTTGGTGTATTCTCAATCCTATTGTCATGTCTTATCATTTATGCTAGGATTCCATCTCTTTGAGTGGAGTCTCTCTACTTCACTCACTTGTGTCTTGTGAGCATATTAGAATATCTTTATCATTCTTCTTGAATTATATCATTAAATGCTCTCTATATACAAATATCTATCATTGATTTTATGTCTATTTTACTGTTGCAAAGGTGGAAACACTAAAGAGGTGATTTCACTAAGGCTACTCTCCAAAAAGCTATCCCAAAACTTCTCATTATTTCTAGGTGTGCAATATTTGTGGAGTAACAATTTTAACATATCAACTTCATTGGACATTGAATCTTGTGTCATAGTCTCCTTCTTCATTTTATGTTATATTCATTGTATAATAACAATCTTTATCACTTTTTTTATGCATTATTTTTCATTTTGAATATTATATTAGTTTCTATTAGTTTTATTAAATTTATGTAGTTGTTTATGTACACTATATATATGGGACACTATCTCATTACACTATCACCATGTACCCATTTTTTCATCCATGACTTGCACAAATATCTAGAGTAGTGAGCTTATTGGGAAGTTGAAAGTTTGTTTGCCATAATTATCTCTTTCAATTTCTATAATCTATTTACCATTGTTTGTTAGTTTACTTTAAATATTAGCGTTTATCTACACTTGGTTCTTATTTAATTAAATCCACTTGCATTTAATATAAATTGTATTCTAATATATACAGCCCTAGCTCAGCATGCTAGTTGAAGTGAGATGGTGCAAGCTAGGGTCCATCTCTTGATACTTTAATCAGCCTCTAAGTTGGTATACTTTTGTCTTCTTCATGTTTTGTTGAGCCCGATGAGAACCATCAACCTCTGTAGTCTTGTCTTGAATATGGTGACTATCACTCTTATTTTCACACCTTCTTGAAGAGTGTCTATGTTGACTATTACATTTTCCCATCTTAATGAATCATACAACAAAGAGCATTCTCTTATTTATGTCATGAACTTGATCAATGACATCTTTGTTAGAATTTATGGTTAATCCTACTCATTAGATAGATGTGATTACAAAGGAGACCATATTTGTTAATGGCTTAAATTGGGGAAAGTATGATGAGTATTCTTCTATCAATAGGACACATGAAAAAAGTGTTTATTCCCCCTTTGGGTTCCACCATTTTTATGGTCGAAGTAGAGCCAAAAATTATTTTCATGACATTCATGGTGAATCCTAAATCAAACCTCTTCTAGTTCAAATTAGGAATCCTCTTGTTGAATTTTATGGGAGATGTTCCATCAGTAATTGATAAATGTTTGAATTTTCCCCATGAGGGGACTATTCATACCATTCAAGATGCTCTATATCATGATTATCATGATTTGGTGTCCCATGGGGATTATCCCTTGACCATTTGTGTCCTAATTTAATAGGGCCTCTAGGTGTTAGAATGGGGTTGGCGTTGCACCAAAAGATCGATTTGTCAATATCCAATACAACCACTCAACTTATAGTACATAGGAGGTAGTTAAGCCCTTGTCACAAATCCTAAGGGGAGCACTGAATATTTTTTCAATAATCTCCCCCTAAATGTTACTTGAGGGTCTAAGGATTTGAACTTATCTTATACCACTTATTAGAATGGGGTTGTTGTTGCACCAAATGATCAATCTGTCAGTGCCTGGTACAAGCACTCAACTTATAGTACATAAGATATGGTTAAGACCTTATCATAAATATTGCAAGGAGCATTGAATATTTTGTCAACACTACATCCTTGGTAGATTAATTTTCCTCTCTTATTAGAAGTATAAGGTCAAACAACTTAATCTAAAATTTTGTAGTACCTTCTCCTTCTCAACCCTCTCATGGGTCTTGTATGCTTCATATTTTTTCTCTTCCTCACCATGGGATCAAGAAAAGTGTTTTCCCCATGAGAAACCTCCTTACATGCCTCATGACATGTATCCTTCACAAGTATATTATTTTCCTATGTCCACATCTAATGTAGGAAAAGGAAGGAACCTATGTTTTCTATTCTCAAGGTGTATGCCTCCTCCTATACCATAATTCAACAAATACCTCTCCCTATTATTTATGGAAAAAAAATAAGAGAACTTTTGAGACCATTTAATCTTCTTTGACACCTACTTCTCATCCTTTAAGAGAACTATTTGTTCCTCTAGCTACCTATATGGCTAAAAGAGGAAGGTCACACATAACCAAACCATAAGTGCCTACATCAAATCCACCTCCTACTCCATCAATAGGGCCATCTCATTTTTTATGATGACATGTATGATACCCCCATAGAAAAGGATGGTTTTGTACCCTTGTATGATTCTTAGTTGACTTATATCTATGTTGAGATCATCTTGCATGCAAGAATAACCATTATTGATAGGAGAGGACTTTAACATATAAGGCCACCATGAGGAGAAAGAGCTTCTTCTTTTTTTCTAGTTTAGCCTCTTCCTCCATATTTTCTCCCACTTTAATTGAAGCTACATTAGATCCTCATCCTATTAATACATTTATCATGCTTCATGTTGCACAGGAGGAGTAATCACTGAACCCTAATCCAAACATGTCTTAGTGTTCATATCCCAATTGACAGGGTTACATTTAATCATTTTTATTCTATATGTCTTACCATTAGTTGAACCAATGAATATGTTGCACACCCAAGTGGTATCCAATGCAATAATTTCCAACCAATTCGTGTGTGTCACATCTCAACAATATCATGCCAGCTTCCTTTTAATGTCTTGAAGGATGCTACAGTTGATCATAGATCTTCTTCTCTATATTTTAAGAGGAAGTTTAAGAAGCGACCTATCCCAAAGTTTAGGAATCATAAATATGCTCTAGAAAATCCTCTTTTTGTGTTCTTCCTTGTAGTACATAAAGCTCAATATTCTTTTCAGTATGTATTTGTCCCTTTTGTACAGGTTGGTGGAGAGTCATCTTTATCTGTAGCTCCTCATGTGTCTCCTACAATCTATGAGGCGTGTATCTCTAACTCATTGGAGGATATTCTAACATTGGCAATGATCTTCACATGATCTATCTCACTCGTCATAGTTGAGTTGTTGAATGATAATGTTGAGGTTGCTTCATCCTTGGCTCTTACTATTGGTGGGACTAGGGCTACAACTATGGTCAAACCATTTAAATCTTTACCTCCCTCTCCATGTGATTAATTTTTGGAGGATGACGATTGGTAATGATCACTTTGTGAGGCAACTGTCTACTTCTACACCTTTAGATTAGCGAATGATTGTTTGTGTTCACTAGTACTTGTATTTAAATGGTGTTCCCTCTTGGAGGACTCCATTAATACTTAGAAATGGTATGCTTTGTATTTTTAACCTTCTTCTATTTTTCATCTTATCCTTTTGTGTTTTTTTTCTAATATTTTGGGATGATGCAAAGTGTTGGGGCCATCTAGGCACTCCTTCTATGTTGACCTATTTTTTAATTTTCATTTGTCTTCATGTGTTAGTCTTAAAATCTCATCATGGTTAGTAGTGATGACATATCCCTTGAGAGCATACATCCTTTCTCTTATGGATTTTGATGCTAATATTTTATATTCCCTTATCTTCATGAAAATGATGTAGAAATCAAGTGTTAGGATTATTAGGTACTAGTAAGGGTTGAATTAGTACAAGCTGGTAATTTAAAACTTTTAACACTGATCTAACAAAATACAATATTAACTTCCAAATAATAAAGCATATGGTCACTGCCATTAAATAAAGCATAACAATATCAAACCACTACACATTCATCACACATGACACCATGATTTTGGTATCATGGAAACCCTTATTAGAGGGTGAAGACCATGGTGGGGATGATACCCACAAGCTCACTATTATAGTAAATGAGTTGGCTAGTTAGGAGCATAAAATTACTCTTTATGAGGGTTTACCCTATTAGGAGTGATGTGCACCTTGTTAGAAGTACAATAGATTTGCTAGGATCTACTTTTTTAGGGGATTTACAAAACTCTTCTAAGATCTTACCCTATTAGGGGATTTACAACTAGAACTTGTTTTGATTACGTAAAAGTAGGTTTTAAAGGACCTAAAACCTTTAACAAAGTACCAAAGAGAAACTAACTAAAGAGTTCAGAAAATAAAAGGCCTTAGTGAACAGATAAACTAACACATAAACATGAGGCCAAGTACAGCTATGCATAAAAAGATAGCAAAAAGAAAGCAAAAGGACAACACGTAGACAGCTGCAGAGTTTTCAACAGGTTCACTACTTGCTCTTCTAGAATGCTCATATTTTCTGCAGTGGTTGTCATTTCCTCCAGGTTTTTCACTCCCCCACCTGCATTCTTCTTGGAGTTGGTCCTAGTGTACTTGGTTGGCCCCTAATCCTCATTCACAATAGAGGAGTCAAGTCCTCTAGCTTGATCCATCTTAGTCAGCAATGTATTGAAGTTATCAGCCATAGTTTTAAGAATGTTACAATTTTTGTCACCCAAATTCTTGATCATTTTTTCCATATTGCTCACTCTAGCTTCTAGGCTCTCCATCCTTTTTTGGATATCTTTATTAACCTGTTTGAAATTCCTATTTTTGGTTTCAATTGGAGGCACCCTTTTCATTAATTTTTTAACTTCCTCTGCATTACCAATGACTTATGAAAGCCTATCAATATGTTGGCCCAACATGCCCCCCCCCCCCCCCCCTCCTTGTCATCTTATTAAGCTACTCAAAATCCTTTGAAATCACTTGCATTTGTTGTTTAAGGGTCCCAATCTCCTTCAAAATTGACTGTGGGTTACCCATTATTCCCTTTAGAAAACCCTTCTCAACCTCCTCCCTATTATGGTCCAAATGGTGATCCTATTAGGGCTTACCTGATTCAAGGATTTAATTGTTGTAACTGTTAGGAAGCAACTAAATATTTGATCTAGTTATGGCCCTCCTTTCCTATCAAATCTAATTAGTATTCTTCTCTTCTTCAACTTCTCTGTAATCTTCTTTTATTAATGTCTTGATGCCAATCTTAGCATTATTAAATCTCTTCTCAAGTGCAAAAACAATAACCTTTTTCATTACAAACTTTCTATAATAATTGTTCTATTAAGATCAATTTTTTCCTCTTAATCTTGACCATTCATTCAAATCATAATCTTAAAACTCATTATCCTCAAGCATTTCACATTTCTCAATGTTGCAATATGATTTATCCTTAATCAACCTTCAACTCAATTTCCTTGTCTATAAGTTGGAATAGTCAAAATGCATTACCTTTTCAATGCACAGATTTATCATTTCCTTCACTGATTTAATGATTTAACTAATAAAAAATTATCATCTCTCA